>OY992897.1:54285469-54290920 GCA_963921405.1 Cepaea hortensis
TCACTGTTGACTCATTGCCACCGTTTATCAGTTGTAACCATTGCTTCATTCCAACCGCTCATCCATTTGTAGCAAAGTTCTACTTTCGTGACCAGCAGACTTCTGGAGTCCCAGCCTGGTAAAATATGTACCGGACAAATGTCATACTTATTGTTTGGGTATGTACTGGGAAAGGATCTGTGGAGACATCTCATTATGCAGTGACTGTGCCTGCACCACCCGGCGGTGTATTGGTGCATCATAATGCAGACGTGGCAAGAAGGCACTTTGGGATCGTATGTATAGTGCATAAGAACAGATATTACATCGCGACTTGGAGCGAATGATGCTGCAGGGAATGTCCAGAGGGTCTGACCGACACTCAGGACTCAGAGGAAAGACTAGATGGACACTTAATCAGACTGCCACTGGTACAATTAGTATTGTGACTTTTCACTAGCTGTTGAAGATGAGGGCGGATCACGTATGGGAATGTTCCGAGTGCTGTGATGTCAGTACTTGACTCAGCTCGACATAACTCAACTCAACTCAACTCAACTCAACTCATCTCAACTCAACTCAACTCAACTCAACTCAATTCAACTCAACTCAACTCAACTTAACTCAACTCATTTCTGAAAGCCTACCATTTAATACTCCAATGACATTCTCTTCTACAAATAGAATACCTGTTACCCCGGGAAGGTTAACCCGGTCAACAAATGCCCGCAGAAGTCGGATGTGTCGGCCTAACGGCGCAAGAACGCAGCTCTGCTGTAAACAGGCACAATGCAATCACATCCGAAAAAAAACTCCGGATGAACGAAGAAGAAGAAGAAGAAGAAGAATACCTGTTACAGAGAAGATACTTTACCATTGCTTCGTGTTCGTACACCCTATTACCAATGCTTGCCTGTGGGCCTAGTGGTTACGTGTTCGAATCCCCGTCTTCGGTCTGACTAATCTGGAGATGATAATTATGATGTCATTTCGTGTTCTGGTATAATTTATACACTAAATGCCTGTCATTGTGAGCGAAGCTGATACGTGCTCTTGTAGGATCAGTTTTAAAGATTAATTTTTGGTGTAGATTGTTTGGTTAATCTCAGTGTTCTCTAGGACACTAAAACAATAGTCTCATCACATCGCCCTTTATATCCCTATAATTCCATGCAAAGTTTAAACTGGCAATTCGAGACGCAGATTTAAGCAAGAGCATATCGTTGGCTTTATTTATCTTTCTCGGCATCGTTGTACGTGCACTCATCCTGGCTACTAAAAAGCAGTTTCTGCAGAAATCAGAGAATATTGACCAATTACGGCTATCAGCGTTTCATTTTTAAACCAATCAGCGTTGTTGTAACCTTGCCTTCACGCGTATCTGCTCTCACGCCATCTTTATTTGAATGTTCAAAGCGCGTGCGTCCAGTAAAAGAATATCCGGTGAAACACGGGCTTCTGGGTAATTGGTGATAAACATGACGTCAAGGGAACCAATCTTGAGCCAGCTGCAGAAGCTGTAAAACTTTCTAGATCTTATCGTGTTTAAGTCACCAGTGACATCCGATAATTAGCCAAACAAGGCTACGATACACACACCGTGGACCATGTAAACGTTACGTCCAATAGCGGAGGGTAGATTAGAAAATCATTGCATCTAACTGCATCCTCCTAAGAAGCAGTTTATGACAGACACCAGCCTATCTGTAGTAGTATTGCTTCCACGTGTGATGGTATTACACGTGTGGTGGTATTACACTTGTCATAGTATTAACCATCCACGGGACATTGCTGTCATTTCGTTAATTGATGACGCTGGCTAGGATCATGCGTGCAGGAAGAAGCGATAACTGGTAAAGTATAGACCATTGCGGGTCTTGGTCTTACTGTCGTTTGTGTGCATCTAGTTAGCAGAAGTTAAAGTCAGGTGCCCGTTGTTAATCCGGAAGGCATCAAGAGTCTCACTGGACGAGTTGCACGATAATGGCTGATCTGTGAACGATGTTATCGTTAGGACAACTTCCCATCTACCTAGGGTGTTCACGTTAGACGTGGACTATGATCAGTTGTGGGACACACAGGTGTACATAGACTAGTCATAGTAGACTTGTTGACGCACCAGTTCGTATACAGACTAGTTATAATGTTGATTTGTTGACGCACCAGTTCGTATACAGACTAGTTATAATGTTGATTTGTTGACGCACTAGTTCGTAAACAGACTAGTCATAATGTTGACTTGTTGACGCACCAGTTCCTATACAGCCTAGTCAGAATGTTGACTTGTTGACGCACCAGTTCCTATGCAGACTAGTCATAATGTTGACTTGTTGACGCACCAGTTCCTATACAGCCTAGTCAGAATGTTGACTTGTTGACGCACAAGTTCCTATACAGACTAGTCATAATGTTGACTTGTTGACGCACCAGTTCCTATACAGACTAGTCAGAATGTTGACTTGTTGACGCACCAGTTCCTATACGGTATAGTGGAGTGAAAGACCTCTCTTGAGCTCCCAGTGACCAATCCTAGGAAGTGAGACAGCCCTGGCTAGCTGCCGGGTGGCCGGCCATGTTCTCCGTAGAAATATAAAATCTAGAATCAATTTCATTGTATTCGGGGCATTGACACCGTGCGCCGTTCCCTGATTCGGTAGCCAACAAAGAGTTCCCTTGCTGGTGGACCAGTGTTAGTCTGACTGAATGTTCGCCTGCGTTTCCCTCAAGGTGTTGAGTGTCTTTCTCTGCTCACCACACGTGTTATCCGCCTCTACATACGTGGGTCCTTTGCTTTTCATCCTTTTCATAATCTAGCTCACAACCCAAAGGCAACACAGCAGAAGTCTAGCAGCCGGTTCATTTGAAATTAATGTGTGAATATGTGTATATTTCAGCTTGAAGAATGTATCTCATCGCTTTAGTTTATGTTGTGTGATTTCTGCAGTATGTACCTAACGCCAAATATGGCCGGCAATAAATCCTGCAATCTGTTGTTTGTCTTCATTATTCAAATTCACGACGGGAAAACATTGTTCTGACTCTTTATTTCACCACACGGAACATACCACTTTCTATTTTACCACGCGGAACATACCACTTTCTATTATATCACACGGAACATACCACTTTCTATTATATCACACGGAACATACCACTTTCTATTATATTACACGGAACATACCACTTTCTATTTTACCACAAAGCATCATATCAGTTTATATTTTACTTTAGAATGTTTTACAAGCCTGTCACAAAAACATCTCGTTATTCTTTCTGTACAATTCTACAGCCGTGGAAAATCCACCGTCACAACCTCCACCTTCATTCCCATGCTGAAGGTTCTGTTTTGCTGAGGAAAGAAATACGCCTGACTATTGTTTTTCTAACGCAGCATCCTCTAAGCTGTGCAGTGCAGTGCCACCCACTACATTTCCCTGGACCTGCAGACCCACCCGTATATATTGTCACATCACTTAAGCATGAGCTGTCACTGGTCAATCTCTGTGGGATCTCAGTGTGAGGAAGGCCCGCGATGACTACAGTCTGCTGAATGGGAGATGGCCAGATAGTTGCAGCAATTGTTCAAGATGATGATCAATGAGCAGTATCCACTTATTGCATTCTCCACCTGACCAGGTAGCGAGTGTACACTGAACGGTTGTCTACCGGGTTCGAACATTGCCTTCACGTGTTCCTGATTCACACACTCTGTTCATGGAACAACAACAATAAACAAATACGACAGGATTAACAACAGCAGCGACATAAAAGAACATCATTAACAACAGCACGAAGAAAATATGAATAACAGTAATATCAATAATGACAACAGCAGCTCCAGCAAAGAACACAATTATTGGCCTTATGTGGAACAAGGAAATGTTACTCGGATGAGCTTTTTCGCCATGTGGACAAGTCATCTAGATATATGTCTTTATATCTTCCCCGTCCTACCTTTCTACCATATATTTTGGGGAGGGGGGAGTGTCTGGGGTGACAGGCATTGGTAGTACCTTTGGTAAGGATGGCAGTCATGCCCTGTTAAGGGCCCATTCCCCAATTGTCCAAGCCTGACATCGAGCTCACGCCTGTGGTTCCACTAGTTGTCAGCATACGACAGCGGCTACCCCACGGCCAAAGGCTGTTCCAGGCCTGCAAAACCAGGCGAGAGTAACCGATTCAGCGTCAAACCAATCGGTGAACAAGGGTATGCCTACCCAGCATGTGAAGACAGGATTCTGCAGACTGTGCGGAAGAAATCATTGATGATTCAACGGCAAGGCTGCGTTTACCTGCAAAGCGTTGTGGAACGTAACGAGCATAATGTACACCCTATTACCACTGCACCTGTATTCGCCTCCAGTCGTCTTGACTTGTCTTGTCACTAGACTCAGATGGACTCAGGCGAGAGAGTGTACTCGACGTATTTCGGAACTATTCTCCACTTTAATCCAGTTCATCGCGCAAGTCATTCTTCATTCAACTTCATCTATCACCAATGACACTGGAATAGACATCAACTACTGCGTGGATCGAAAGTTGTTCAGTCTCAGAAGGCTGAAAGCTAAAACCAAAACAACCAGCGACACGGCCAGAGAGGTCCTGTTTGCTGACGATTGCGCTCTAAATGCCAACTCAGAGGCAGACATGCAACACGTTTCAGCTTTCTAGTATGACTATACCAACTTTGGGCTGAAAATCCAATTGGAGAAGGCAGGCCCGTATGGCTGAAACGCGTGCTCTTAAACATCCGGTGTACTGATGTCGAAGTTAGGGGTTAAACCCCTACACCGGACAGTTGGACAAACATGTTGACCCGTCGTCCATGACTTGGGGGAGAAAATTACAAGTACCTGTAAAGTCGGAGTGGCTTCGCCTGATGGCAAGGGAAACTGTTAATAGGGAAAGCTAACCCACACGCATAATTCAGTCAATCACTACTTTAAATAGTGTGTATGGACTATGCTTGAGTTCAAAGCGAGCAAGCCCCCCCCCCCTCCTCCCCCCCCCCCAAAAAAAAAAATGGAGAAGACTTATGAAGCAGCCAGCTCCAGGGAATAATCACACCGAGCCGATTATCAAAGTGAATGGTCATAGATGATGTGTTGTGGACAGAGTCACCTATCTTGGCAGCACTGTGTCACTGTCTGCCATAAATGATAAAGAGAAAGAATCTCCAGGGTCAGCGCGCCTTCGGCAGACTGTACTAAAATGTGTGAGACAGACATGGAATACACCCGCAAATAAAGCTGAAAGTCTACAAAACAGTCGTATTATCCACTCTGCTATGGGTTTGTAAACCTGTACTGTTTACCAGAGACTCGCCAGGAAACTAAACCACTTCCAAGAAGTCTGCCTTAGGCAGCTATTGGAGATTAAATGGCAAGATCCGGGAAGGTTAACCCCGTCAATAAATGCCCGCAGAAGTCGGATGTGTCGGCCTAACGGCGCAAAAACGCACGCTCTGCTGTA
>OY992897.1:54291120-54456120 GCA_963921405.1 Cepaea hortensis
ATATCGGTGTATTACATCGTGGAACTATTTGGTGAGCTAAACATCGGTGTTTTACACTGTAGAACCAGTTGTTTGAGTTAAACATAAGTGTTTAAGTTGGTTTAGTTTAGTTTAGTTGATGGATCAACATCACGGCACATGGGTGTAACCCATAAGTGTTCCGATCTATTCCTAACTCAAGCCTGAGTCCGGAGAATCTCAGTTCAGTGCACGAACTCCGTAGCACCGGCGAGGATCCTGAAATACTTTGGGTAGAATTTTAACTTGAACTTTTGCCAGGGCAGCGCCGTTAGACTACTCTTTTTCGATTTCCAACTGCCTAGGGATTTCTTACGTGCGTAACAATACACACAGGCGTCCGATCTTACTACCCACAGACCAGGGGAAATTTGTGTTATTAAACGTCCACGTGAAAACATCCCGGCCCTCACCGGGGCTTGACCCCGGGACCTCCAGCACTCGAGGCGGTCATCATACATTGAGACCACTCAACCCCCTAAACAAACATAGGTGTATTACATTGTAAAACTAGCTGTTGTGCTAACCATTAGTGTGTTACATTGTTGAATTTGTTTGTGAGCTAAACATCGGTGTGTTACTTTGCAGAACTAATCGTTGAGCTAAAGATCCGTGTGTTACATTGTAGAACTAGTTGTTTGAGCTAAACATAGGTGTGTTATATTATAAAACTATTTGTTGAGCAAAAATTCGCTGTGTTACATTGACGAACTAGTTATCTGAGCCAAACATCTGTGAATTGCATTTTAGAACTGTTCATTGAGCAAAACATCGGCATGTTACATTGTAGAACTAGTTGTTTGAGCTGAACATCGATGTGTTACATTCTAGAAGTAATTTTTTAAGGTAAACATACGTGTGTTACATTGTAAAACCATTTGTTTGAGCTAAACATATGTGTGTTACAATTGTGGAACTAGTCGTTGAACTAAACTTTGGTGTGTTACATTGTGGAATTAGTCGTTGAACTAAACTGTGATGTGTTATATTGTAGAACGTTGAGTTAAATGTGGGTGTGTTACATTGTAGAACTAATCGTTAAGTTAAATGTCGGTGTGTTACATTGTAGAACTTGTTAATTAGCTAAACATAGATGTGTTATATTGTAGAACTAGTAGTTGAACTAAACTTTGGTGTGTTACATTGTAGAACTAGTCGTTGAACTAAACATTGGTGTGTTACATTGTAGAACTAGTCGTTGAGCTAAACATCGTTGTGTTACATAGTAATACTAATTGGTCAGTCAAATATCAGTGAGGTACATTGTTAATCTACTTGGTACGTTAAACATCAGTGTTCTAGATTCTACGTAAATCTAGTTGGTGAGTGCACTCTACCGAGGTCACGTATGGATGAAAAGCATTTCACATCAGGGATGGGAAAAGTAAAAAAAAAACAAAGTCGAACCAAACGAGAAAGCAACATACGGTGGATTAATAAATCTCACATATAAAGACGCCAATATCATTTGGACAGCAAGAGATTCATATTTTGAGTACTAGAAAGCGGTGAACCTGGTTTCAACATGGCTTCAAAAACTATCTTCTCCCAACATCTGCTTTCAGAAGACAGCAAATTTCACGGTAGGAGAAACACGAACCACGTCGGTACAACCCTGTGTTGACGTCACGATTTTTCTTTCGCTCCTTTCTGAAGCCATGTCGCTGATTTATGGAACTTACCAAAGGCAGAAGGGGTTTCTTTGATGTCCACAGAAGAAGGTTTCAGTTCTCCAGGCATGGCTGAATGAAGGGAATATTTTCGCTCTACACTCTGTTAATAAGAATTTAAATCAAAAGTTATCGCTGTTCCGGAAACGTAGGTGTCAGAGCAGAAAGGATAAAAGGACGTCACAATCATCCCCAGGATTGTTTGTTGTTGTTGTTTGAGATTTTTTGGTTTGTTTACGTGCAGCAGTTTGTCATTGTTTTCTGAACGACCGGCTCTCATACCATTGTATGGTGGTCTTTCTAGACATTGGTGTCAATCAGCTGCGTGGAGAAAGATGTAACAATTCAATTATATATAACACCTACAGTTTACTGTACAGGGCCTATGTGTACAGAGGATGTTAAACTGTCATACTATGGGATCTCACACCATCAGTACATGGGATGTTACACTGTCAGTACATGGGATGTTACTCTGTCAGTACATGGGATGTTACACTGTCAGTACATGGGATGTTACACTGTCAGTACATGGGATGTTACACTGTCAGTACATGGGATGTTACTCTGTCAGTACATGGGATGTTACACTGTCAGTACATGGGATGTTACTCTGTCAGTACATGGGATGTTACACTGTCAGTACATGGGATGTTACACTGTCAGTACATGGGATGTTACACTGTCAGTACATGGGATGTTACACTGTCAGTACATGGGATGTTACACTGTCAGTACATGGGATGTTACTCTGTCAGTACATGGGATGTTACACTGTCAGTACATGGGATGTTACTCTGTCAGTACATGGGATGTTACACTGTCAGTACATGGGATGTTACTCTGTCAGTACATGGGATGTTACACTGTCAGTACATGGGATGTTACACTGTCAGTACATGGGATGTTACACTGTCAGTACATGGGATGTTACACTGTCAGTACATGGGATGTTACTCTGTCAGTACATGGGATGTTACACTGTCAGTACATGGGATGTTACACTGTCAGTACATGGGATGTTACTCTGTCAGTACATGGGATGTTACACTGTCAGTACATGGGATGTTACACTGTCAGTACATGGGATGTTACTCTGTCAGTACATGGGATGTTACACTGTCAGTACATGGGATGTTACACTGTCAGTACATGGGATGTTACTCTGTCAGTACATGGGATGTTACATTGTCAGTACATGGGATGTTATACTGTCAGTACATGGGATGTTACACTGTCAGTACATGGGATGTTACACTGTCAGTACATGGGATGTTACACTGTCAGTACATGGATTGTTACACTGTCAGTACATGGGATGTTACACTGTCAGTACATGGATTGTTACACTGTCAGTACATGGGATGTTACACTGTCAGTACATGGATTGTTACACTGTCAGTACATGGGATGTTACACTGTCAGTACATGGGATGTTACACTGTCAGTACATGGATTGTTACACTGTCAGTACATGGGATGTTACACTGTCAGTACATGGGATGTTACACTGTCAGTACATGGGATGTTACACTGTCAGTTCATGGATTGTTACACTGTCAGTACACGGGATGTTACATTGTCAGTTCATGGATTGTTACACTGTCAGTACACGGGATGTTACATTGTCAGTACATGTGATGTAACACTGTCAGTACATGGGATGTTACACTGTCAGTATATGGATTTTTACACTGTCAGTACATGAGATGTTACACTGTCAGTATATGGATTGTTACACTGTCAGTACATGGGATGTTACATTGTCAGAACATGGGATGTTACATTGTCAGTACATGGATTGTTACACTGTCAGTACATGGATTGTTACAATGTCAGTACATGGATAGTTACACTGTCTGTACATGGGATGTTACACTTCCAGTACATGGATTGTTACACTGCCAGTACATGGGATGTTACACTGCCAGTACATGGGATGTTACACTTCCAGTACATGTGATGTTACACTGTCAGTACATGGGATGTTACACTTCCAGTACATGTGATGTTACACTGTCAGTACATGGGATGTTACACTGCGAGTTCATGTGATGTTACACTGACAGTACATGGATTGTTACACTGTCAGTACATGGGATGTTACACTGCCAGTACATGTGATGTTACACTGCCAGTACATGTGATGTTACAATGTCAGTACATGTGATGTTACACTGTCTGCACATGTGATGTTACACTGCCATTACATGTGATGTTACAATGTCAGTACATGTGATGTTACACTGTCAGTACATGGATTGTTACACTGTCAGTACATGGGATGTTACACTGTCAGTACATGGATTGTTACACTGTCAGTACATGGGATGTTACACTGTCAGTACATGGATTGTTACACTGTCAGTACATGGGATGTTACACTGTCAGTACATGGATTGTTACACTGTCAGTACATGGGATGTTACACTGTCAGTACATGGGATGTTACACTGTCAGTACATGGATTGTTACACTGTCAGTACATGGGATGTTACACTGTCAGTACATGGGATGTTACACTGTCAGTACATGGGATGTTACACTGTCAGTTCATGGATTGTTACACTGTCAGTACACGGGATGTTACATTGTCAGTACATGGGATGTAACACTGTCAGTACATGGGATGTTACACTGTCAGTATATGGGATGTTACTCTGTCAGTACATGGGATGTTACACTGTCAGTACATGGGATGTTACACTGTCAGTACATGGGATGTTACTCTGTCAGTACATGGGATGTTACACTGTCAGTACATGGGATGTTACACTGTCAGTACATGGGATGTTACTCTGTCAGTACATGGGATGTTACACTGTCAGTACATGGGATGTTACTCTGTCAGTACATGGGATGTTACACTGTCAGTACATGGGATGTTACACTGTCAGTACATGGGATGTTACACTGTCAGTACATGGGATGTTACACTGTCAGTACATGGGATGTTACACTGTCAGTACATGGGATGTTACTCTGTCAGTACATGGGATGTTACACTGTCAGTACATGGGATGTTACTCTGTCAGTACATGGGATGTTACACTGTCAGTACATGGGATGTTACTCTGTCAGTACATGGGATGTTACACTGTCAGTACATGGGATGTTACACTGTCAGTACATGGGATGTTACGCTGTCAGTACATGGGATGTTACACTGTCAGTACATGGGATGTTACTCTGTCAGTACATGGGATGTTATACTGTCAGTACATGGGATGTTACACTGTCAGTACATGGGATGTTACTCTGTCAGTACATGGGATGTTACACTGTCAGTACATGGGATGTTACACTGTCAGTACATGGGATGTTACTCTGTCAGTACATGGGATGTTACACTGTCAGTACATGGGATGTTACACTGTCAGTACATGGGATGTTACTCTGTCAGTACATGGGATGTTACATTGTCAGTACATGGGATGTTATACTGTCAGTACATGGGATGTTACACTGTCAGTACATGGGATGTTACACTGTCAGTACATGGGATGTTACACTGTCAGTACATGGATTGTTACACTGTCAGTACATGGGATGTTACACTGTCAGTACATGGATTGTTACACTGTCAGTACATGGGATGTTACACTGTCAGTACATGGATTGTTACACTGTCAGTACATGGGATGTTACACTGTCAGTACATGGGATGTTACACTGTCAGTACATGGATTGTTACACTGTCAGTACATGGGATGTTACACTGTCAGTACATGGGATGTTACACTGTCAGTACATGGGATGTTACACTGTCAGTTCATGGATTGTTACACTGTCAGTACACGGGATGTTACATTGTCAGTTCATGGATTGTTACACTGTCAGTACACGGGATGTTACATTGTCAGTACATGTGATGTAACACTGTCAGTACATGGGATGTTACACTGTCAGTATATGGATTTTTACACTGTCAGTACATGAGATGTTACACTGTCAGTATATGGATTGTTACACTGTCAGTACATGGGATGTTACATTGTCAGAACATGGGATGTTACATTGTCAGTACATGGATTGTTACACTGTCAGTACATGGATTGTTACAATGTCAGTACATGGATAGTTACACTGTCTGTACATGGGATGTTACACTTCCAGTACATGGATTGTTACACTGCCAGTACATGGGATGTTACACTGCCAGTACATGGGATGTTACACTTCCAGTACATGTGATGTTACACTGTCAGTACATGGGATGTTACACTTCCAGTACATGTGATGTTACACTGTCAGTACATGGGATGTTACACTGCGAGTTCATGTGATGTTACACTGACAGTACATGGATTGTTACACTGTCAGTACATGGGATGTTACACTGCCAGTACATGTGATGTTACACTGCCAGTACATGTGATGTTACAATGTCAGTACATGTGATGTTACACTGTCTGCACATGTGATGTTACACTGCCATTACATGTGATGTTACAATGTCAGTACATGTGATGTTACACTGTCAGTACATGGATTGTTACACTGTCAGTACATGGGATGTTACACTGTCAGTACATGGATTGTTACACTGTCAGTACATGGGATGTTACACTGTCAGTACATGGATTGTTACACTGTCAGTACATGGGATGTTACACTGTCAGTACATGGATTGTTACACTGTCAGTACATGGGATGTTACTCTGTCAGTACATGGGATGTTACACTGTCAGTACATGGATTGTTACACTGTCAGTACATGGGATGTTACACTGTCAGTACATGGGATGTTACACTGTCAGTACATGGGATGTTACACTGTCAGTTCATGGATTGTTACACTGTCAGTACACGGGATGTTACATTGTCAGTACATGGGATGTAACACTGTCAGTACATGGGATGTTACACTGTCAGTATATGGATTTTTACACTGTCAGTACATGAGATGTTACACTGTCAGTATATGGATTGTTACACTGTCAGTACATGGGATGTTACATTGTCAGAACATGGGATGTTACATTGTCAGTACATGGATTGTTACACTGTCAGTACATGGATTGTTACAATGTCAGTACATGGATAGTTACACTGTCTGTACATGGGATGTTACACTTCCAGTACATGGATTGTTACACTGCCAGTACATGGGATGTTACACTGCCAGTACATGGGATGTTACACTTCCAGTACATGTGATGTTACACTGTCAGTACATGGGATGTTACACTTCCAGTACATGTGATGTTACACTGTCAGTACATGGGATGTTACACTGCGAGTTCATGTGATGTTACACTGACAGTACATGGATTGTTACACTGTCAGTACATGGGATGTTACACTGCCAGTACATGTGATGTTACACTGCCAGTACATGTGATGTTACAATGTCAGTACATGTGATGTTACACTGTCTGCACATGTGATGTTACACTGCCATTACATGTGATGTTACAATGTCAGTACATGTGATGTTACACTGCCAGTACATGTGATGTTACACTGTCAGTACATGGATTGTTACACTGTCAGTACATGGGATGTTACACTGTCAGTACATGGATTGTTACACTGCCAGTACATGGGATGTTTGACTGTCAGTACATGGGATGTTACACTGTCAGTACATGGGATGTTACACTGTCAGTACATGGATTGTTACACTGCCAAACTTGTGCTTGTAAGATCGGATATTACCATAGTGCACTCCCTCCTCAAGCAGAGACGCCTCCGGTGGCTGGGCCACGTATCTCGAATGGAGGATGAACGTATTCCCAAAGATCTCTTATATGGAGAACTAGCCACAGGAAAGAGGCCAACAGGAAGACCCAAATGCGATATAGGGATGTGTGTAAACAAGATATGAAAACCCTTGGCATAGATCCAGACACGTGGGAAAGAGTTGCAACAGACAGATGCTCCTGGAGAAGAGATGTACGTAACGGATTGGTGCTCTTTGAGCGCAATCTGATCCAACAAACTGAGGTTAGGCGGCACAGGCTTAAAACGCAGTCACTTACTGCGGAACTGGCCTCGTCTTACAGACGCGGAAACCGTGACAGAAATTATCACTCTCGCTTTGGACTATACAGTCACCAGCGGTGCTGTCAGGTGCCTCCCCAGCGGCACAACTCTATAGTCCTTCAGGACTGAAAGACTACTACTACAGTCTATTTATGTTGCACTTTTTATCAAGCAATATAGTTAAGTTGCACTATTCCACGGACCAATATTGTTACGTTGCATTCTTTTTTTGTCTGGCAATAGAATTATGTTGCACTGTTTCGTCAAGACTGGCTTGTCTTCCCAAGTCTCACACTGTGGCCAATCTACCGGCAGAGCAGCAAGTTGTTGTATATATAGTCTGCGTATGCCGGGCTTCTACCCATCCACCTGTCCGACACGGAAACCCAGCTACCGGATATATAAGTTTTGATGCAACTGAGACAACAAAGGCCCTCTATCGCTACAAAGTACAAACATGAAAGGGAGGAAATGCGTATAACTATTTGCTGTTTTACGAATCTCTGCAATCACACCACTCTGTAGTGACATCCACCACCATTTGAGTGATAACTGTATCTAGGTATACTGTAGCGAATGGTGGTAATAGCGTCCATATAGATGTACTCGCTGCTATAGTATTTCAAGTGCGTTGGCGTAGACTGGGTGCTTGGACAAGTAAATACAGAAATAGTGTATTACACTCATCATCATCAAGTGTCCTGCCAGATGTCGCATGCGTTCATGTCTATCCACATATCTCGGTCTTTGGTGTTATGAATCAACTCTGCTGATGATATTCCTCCATGCCACCGTCTCAATCTATCCAACATCATTTCTCTTGGTCTGTCTCTGCCTCTCTTCCCCTCGATCTTTTCAGTTGTCACGATATTCTTCTATGCCGCTCTTCTCATCACATGACCGAAGAAGGCTGTTTGTCTCTTTCTTCTTGCTGTATATAATGTTATAGTTTCATTAGCCTGTTTCAGGCAATCGTTGTTAGTTACTCTGGCAGTCCAAGGAATTCCAACATTCGTCTCAGGAATCATTAAACTATGCCACAGCAATGAGCATTTAAAACTAGCATGCCATTTACATAATATACATATAACTATTAGAGTGAAATAATTTATTATACTCGCCTGTGTGTTGCCGGGACCCATACGGGGGAGCAAAGAATAGTAACACTGTTGCCTACCATGCATGTCGTAAGAGGCGACTAAGGAGGATATGGTTCCGTCGCCCTGCTACTGAGTGAGTGCGTGGCGCGACACTGTGAGCTGTGAGTTTCATGTGGAATGCTTTTACATCTGTCCACGGTTGTTTGTAGCATGAACTGCATGTTCGGAATGATGGCGGCCGGCTGTTGCTGGATTGACTGGTTTGCCTTTTCGGTCTCACGAGTGCATTTTTCAGGAGATACCTGAGAGTCGCCACTGGAGCTATGAAGTTTGTGCTTTGTGTGGCACTTTCAGCGGGTGGAAAGAGACCGAACCATATGGGATAAAACCCAGGTCAATGAAGTTTTTCTGATGACTGCCGTTTCCATCGACGATGAACTGTATTTTTCATGGAGGACTGTTGTGTTGGCATTCTGGCGGCGGCATTATGCACAGTGTACCTGTGCGGGCTGTTGGTTTGGTGATACTCCTGTCTATTCCATTGTTCACATTGGGCAGTGAGGAGCATTTTGTGTGATAATCACTGGCACAGGAACGGAGCAATATGAGGAAGACCCGTTGCCGTGAAGTTGGAACCACGACTAACTAACTAACTAACTAATTTATTACACTATGTCAGTTAGACAATGTACATATAACTATAAGTCTGAAATAGTTTATTATACTATGCCATTTAGACAATTGTATATAACTATTTGTGTGAAATAGTTTATGACAATATTTCATTTAGACAATGTACGTTTAACAGTCAGTGAGAAGTAGTTTATTACACTCTATCATTTAAACAATTTACATATTAGGCCGGCTTCGTGGTGAAGAGGTTACGGACGCAGTTCGTAATCCCATAAACCTGCGTTCGAAACACAGCTGCGGTCGACTTGGCAGCCTTGCGTTTGTATTTTACGAAATGGTATGGGTGCCGGTCGTTCTGAAAGGAATGGCAAACTATTGAACGTAAACTTGCCAAGAGATCACAATAGCAAAAAATTTTGGTGTTGACTGCGACATCCTGAAAAGGATAACAACTTACTTTTTTTTTAAAAACATATTGTGCTGGTGCGGTGGCGGATATCGTTAAGATATTGAGTTGATAATGTGATAGGGTTCGATACCTGAGCCTGCCAGCCGCTCATAGGGGATTAAGCCTGGCAAGTTAAAACCTCAGTACGTTAATCACTGCAAAGTGTGATGATCCTGGCATTTCACAGATTTATAATAGATTTATACTTCGAAGCTTGCGTGTATTGTTGTTGTTGTTGTTGTTGTTGTTGTTGTTGTTGTTGTTGTTGTTGTTATTTTACTTTCGCTTGCTATGAACCCAAGCGTAGTCCATACACTTGCTATTACACCTGGTGCGCTGGACTGATGTTTGCCTGTAGAGTAGCTTTTCTTATTTCCAGCGTCCCTTGCCATAGGTTAACCCACTCCGACTTCAGAGTCACTTGTAACTTACGTCCCCAAGTCAAGGACGAGAAGTTAAGATTTAAGTCCAATTGACCTGGGTAGTGGTTGAAACCGTTAGCTCGGCATCAGTACTATGGATATTATTAAGAGATTATTATTATTATTATTATTATTATTATTATTATTATTATTATTATTATTATTGTTGTTATTATTATTATTATTACTATTATTAGTGTGCATAGCTTATAATGCCGTCTGCATGTTTACGTTTGAATATATCTTTATTTTTCTGTCCATGAATAAGATTAATTTACATCGAAACATTTGTTACGCTATACACATATTTATGAATATATATATACACACACACACACACACACACACACACACAAACACACGCACACACAAATACATAAACAAACAACAATTGTCTGGATTAGGTTAATGAAAGTAGAACATTATACACAATGTATAGGAAATAAATAAATCGAGATCCATTTAAGAGACATTGTCGTCTACGTAACTGGCAAGTCACCAGATGATGATGGCGATGATGATTCTCTAAGATTTCTGTTTCATTGTTACATCCACCTGTTATTACATGTAATAGTTAGTTAGTTGTATATTCTGTAGATACGAGTCGCAACGTTATCTATGAGATCATCTGCACATGTTGCGACATGAGGTATCTTGGGAGGACGGGCCTTCGTCTGGCGGACAGATTTAGACAACATTTAGCCGATATCGACAGCGGTGCCAAGAAACCGGTACCCCTACACTTCAACAGTTCCGACCACTGTGGGGTTGCCGACATACGTGTTACGGCGATACAATCGTGCACATCTCACGAACGCGATCGCAAGACATTGGAAAGCCGTCTTATCTTCCAGTTGGGTTCACTTTCCCCTCACGGCCTCAATGTCCAACACTGTTTTATTTAAGTCCCCTACGCTCCTTATTCCCCCCCCCCCCCATCTCCGCAATCGTATAGTCCACTTCCAAGCCAGTTGCATGTCCTTCGCAGGACGTGGTAGTCAACATCAGCATTATCTCTGCTTTCTGTGACTTCCTGATTGGTTTGCGTGGGGTCGCTTCTCATTGCGTTCTGAACAACCGTCACTTGTGCTGCTTTTTGATAGCAAACGCTTGTTGGTCTGCATCCATATTGCCCACAGCAGCGTTTCGAACTTGGCGTGCGGAATTGCGAACTGCATCCGTTACATCGCCCCAGAGTTACACAACTATATTTTTCCATTCGCTCTCCTGGGCGAACCCCGATTCCCCCCCCCCCCCTCACCGGTTGAGTTAACCAATCACCGAGTTTCTGTCTGTACTGACCTTTAGTCAGTTGACCCCGTTAACCACTACATCCGTTTCATTCCACCCATGGATAACCGTGTCAAGGTAGGACACAGATAAGTTGATATTTGTACATTCATGTAGTGTCGATCGTGTATTTGTTAGTCTATGTTTGTTTGTTTGTTCTGTGCTGACGAAGGCTTTGGCCGCAACGTCCATTGTTTTTTGTAGTCGTGCTTTGGTAAAGCTCTCAACCTACTTCTCGTTTTTCAGTGATATATCCTGTAGAGGACTTTTGCAGTCAACACCGGCATTTTTTCCTTTTGTTGATGTCTTGGCAAGTTTACGATCAGTCGTTTGCCATTGCTTTCTGAACGACCGGCAACCACACACTTTACGTAAACATCCAGCGCAACGCGCCACACCACCCATACCAACTCGTTAAAACCCAGCGCAAAGAGGTCTACTGCCAAATCGGTCGCAGCGCGGATAAACGGGTTTACGAATTGCGTCCGTAAGCCGTTCGCCACGGATACCTATTACATGTATACAGATAGAAATTATGGCCCATTGGAAAAAACCATGCACTGTAAACAAAATAGCGAAAGGTAATTTTATACATTTTAGACCATTTGACAAATGGGGCCCGACCCATATTTCTATGGACCAATCGGTGTTTCTGGGATGACGTGATAAGTAGCATGGCGGCCTCCTTTATTGTCCACGACATTTTCTTGTACCCATTGTAGGCTTGGTCGATGTCAGCGCCCCAGTGAATTTTAAAATATCCGTGGATTCGAACTCATGAGCAGCGATCCTGAAGACGAGCGTCCAGCCACAACCCTGCCGCGCCTCCCACGACACATCCTGGAGGGGAGATATAGGATTCAAACACACGCCTTTCTTATGACTCATGCATCGACGCATAGCAAATGTTGATCGTTGAAATGTGATGTTTGAGATAGGCGAAACTTGTTATAGATTATCCGAATAACCTAAGTAATTTCGTGGACTTCAGAGTAACTAACGACGATTGTATGAAAGAGGCTAATGAGACACAACAGTGCATACAATAATAAGTAAGAGACAAAGAGCTTTCTTTGGTCATGATATGAGAAGAGAGACATTAGAGAACATCGTGACAACTGGAAAGATCTACGTCAGTGGTTCTCAACCGGTGGGGAATTTCCCCCCCCCCCAGGGGGGAATTTCAGGGTTTCCAAGGGGGGGGGGGGGGGGAATTAAGACCATTTCAAGATCGTGTTAATACAAGAACCGATTACTTGACATAGTTTTTCCCTTCATACTTTACAGTTACGTATTTCTCATCCTTCTAAAATTCATTTTATAAAGTAAGTAGACCCACAAATCATGTTTTATGTGGATGTCTAGACTTGTTTTAGTATATGCTATTACATTTGCCTTCCACTTTTACGTATACTGTGTAGGGGTGAGGGGATTTTTAGATAGGAAATATGAAAGGGGGGAAATGACGTTCTGAAAATACGGTGAAGGGGGGAACGGGCCAAATTTTTGATAGGAAGGGGGGGGGGGGAATGGCGTTCTGAAAATATGGTGAAGGGGGGAATGGGCCAAAAAAGGTTGAGAACCACTGATCTACGTGAAGAGAGGCAGAGGCTGACCAAGATTAATTATGCTGGATGGATTTAGACGATGGCATGGAGGAATATCATCAGGAGAGTTGATCCAATCCAGAACACAAAGACCGAGATCTGTGAAGAGACATAAACGCCTACGCCAGCCGGCATGACACTTTATAATGATGATGATGATGATGATGATGATGATGATGATGATGATGATGATGATGATGATGAGTATTTCTGTAATTCAGAGATGTATGTATCTGTCTCATTCGACCCCCGCTGTTGACTTGCGTGATAACTGAGCCGGCCGCTCAAAAAGCAATGGCAAACTACTGAGCGTAATCTTGCCAAGAAATCAACATACAGCTGAAAGATGCTGATGTTGACAGCGATGTCCTGTAAAGGATATGCAAAACATTTAATATATCTCTCTACAATGATGACGCGGTGTTTAGGGGAAAATCGTCGGTCCACGGGAGGTAACACGTAAATATTTCATCCAGGACATACTGTTATTACAGAGTTACTTCCCTTTCTTGTGTAGCAAATCATGCGGACACACACAACTTCTTTAGCAGATTTGGAGACCTGACTGACATCAGCGCACAGACCAACCAGCCAAACGTGAGTACCAAAGACTGCCTTGGGAGGTCAAGGTGGCCTGTGTGGTACTGACCACATCACCTCCGAGTGTGGGTTGGTGTAGATTTTCAAGGCCTGTATAATGGTCTCTTTTTCACAACTACATCTAAAGTTGTTTTGTTCTGGTGTATTGTCCGTTTTATTTTTTACTGTTTTTCCTCCACGGTTATAGTGTTCTTCTTCTCATATTCACAGCACTGTCTGTTGTTATCGTTGTCATCACTTTAACAATTCACTGCGTTGTTTATGGTCACAGCATTCATTTGACAATGTTTTTTCTATGTGTATGTAATATGAAAAATAGATAATTGATGGTGAGTGGCTGGAAGGGCCGAATTTAAGACGGGCCCGCGTGCCCAATTTGTGAGCCTTTGAAAATAAAGTTCGTTCGTTCTTTCTTTTATCAGTTTGGCTTTTCAACCTTTATTATACCACATAGGCACACACACCACACACACACACACACACACACACACACGCACACACACACACACACACACACACACACACACACACAGAGACACACACACACACCTTTTACACCCCATCCTACCACACATACACACATCACATATACACACCATACACACACACACCTTACACACCTCCCTCTCCCTACCACACACAAAATACACATGCACACCATACTCACACACACACCACACATACCCACACACGCTCATTTTGGTGGCTGCTACACAGCCTGCGTTGTGTGGTGGCTAATGTGCTGATCTCTGACCTCAACAACGACTTACGGCGATGTGAGCCTCTTGAGGCAACAACATACAAAGTACAAAATAATGACAGCCATATCATCAGTAATAACAACAACAACAACAATATCGGCTTTTATTTTTGAAATACCTTATTAATATTTATGTACGTCCATGCACATATTCTTGAAAACACCACAACTGCTGTTATTTGTCTTTGCTAGTGTCCTCATGCTGGAAACTAGAACAATAATGTCCCCATGTCCTTGCTGGTGTCCCCTAACCTCATCCCGGCTGCACACACGTTTACACACCTTACATACGTTTACACAACTTCACACACGTCTACACAATTTCACGTACGTTTACACACCTTACATACGTTTACACAACTTCACACACGTCTACACAACTTCACGTACGTTTACACACCTTACACACGTTTACACACCTTACACACGTTTACACGCCTTACACACGTTTACACACCTTATAACCGTTTACACACCTTACACACGTTTACACACCTTATAACCGTTTACACACCTTACACACGTTTACACACCTTACATACGTTTACACGTCTTACACGCGTTTACACGCCTTACATACGTTTACACGTCTTACATACTTTTACACACCTTACATACATTTACACCACCCCCGATGTGTCTCCACCTTGCCGTGGTGGGGTAGCTTGCGTGTCCCATCGACCCCATGTGCTTGCCGGTGGATGAAAACTGCATATCGGACAGCTTATGGGATAGGGAGCAGACTAAGAGAGACACAACCTGCTGCTCTGCAGGTAGACTGAGGATAGCAGTCAAAAGTTTAAATCAGGCGCACGAAGTCAGAAGTTCTTGGTCCGGACAAATACTCTAAGGCTCTCTGTCTAGGGTTTAGGCCGAACGCTTTTAAGTCACAAACCCTCGAATGTGAGAGCCGGGCCGATACCCACCTACCGAAAAATAGTGGTGAGATTACTGAGCACGCTACATGCCCAGTTCTGATACTTGTTCGAATGCTCTCAGCTGGGGAATAGGAGGGATTCCCGGATGAGAGGGCACGGCCGTTTCTCCTTCACTGCTGCACGGAGGTAAGGTGCTGAGCCGGCAGCACATGTAGCCGACCTCTCGAGCGAGTACTAAAAGGCAGAAAAGTGTCTCAGTCGAATGAAATGGTTACGAAAACTGTCTGGCGGAAAAACGGTGGAAAAACGTCTAAATAACATGAAATGGAACGCACGGCTAGCGAATCCATTGCGTGGTCGGAAGTCAAAATCAAAAGCTTACCAAGTGGATGTCGCCCGCAGTCTGACCGTTCCTGGTGTGTGCATGAGCGACCAGTGGCAAGCGAGATGCCCAACACATGGAAGTGAAGAACTAAAGCAGCCATGAGCAGGACGTGGCAACTCCTCGGGTGAGCCCAGTCTCAGAGCAATATGTGCCGGCTCTGCAATTATGGAAGCCTCCTTGGATAGTGAGGGAATGCCCATGGTCTGCCCCTGCCTTCCCTTGAGGGTGGACCATGGTGTCACTGACCCTTCTACCTTGACCAGCTGAGATGTGAACGACATCACAAAAATAAGTCTAACGTACCCGAGGAAGGCTAACCTCAATAAAAATGCCCACTGAAGCCGGAAGTGCCGTCCTACGGGTGGCAAACTAAAAATTGGCACTACGCATTTACGTCCGAGTGAAATGTCTCGTCCGAATGTCTCTCGTGCTAGGAACAGCTCTGACTACCTAGTTTCCGAATGCCGCTCTTGTTCGGAACAGCTCTGACTAAGTAGTTTTCCGAATGTCCGACGTGTCTGGAACAGCTCTGGCGGACACAACGACAAGCACATGTCCGAAAAACTCGCTGAGTGGATATTGACTGCAGACCAGTCTGGTCTGTGCGGGAACAGCCCGGGGCGAAAGAAATGCCCAATATATTGAAGTGAGGAATTAAAGCAGCCATGAGCAGGACGTGACGATTCCCTCGGTGAGCCCAGCTCCAGGGCGCTATGTGCCGTCGCTGCAATTATGGAAGCTGCCCTGGATGGCGGAAAATGCCATGGACTGTCCCTGCCTTCCTTTGAGGGACGACTGTTGTCTTCGACCGTTCCAATTTTGGCCAGCTGCGTTGTGGACGGTGCCGCAAACAGTGAGAGTCTCCCAGGAATGCTACCTGGTCAAAAAAAAAGCACGCTTGGCCTACGGGTTTCTGCCCAAGGGCGCATAACAGACACACCGCAATCACATCTGAAAAAACACTCCGGATGATCGCAAAGAAGAAGAAGATACATTTACACGCCTTACATACATTTACACGCCTTAGATACATTTACACGCCTTACATACATTTACACGTCTTACATACATTTACACGTCTTGCATAGATTTATACGTCTTACATATATTTACACGTCTTACATACGATTGCACGTCTTACATACATTTTCACGCCTTACATACGTTTACACGTCTTACATACATTTACACGTCTTACACACGTTTGCACGTCTTACATACATTTACACGTCTTACATACATTTACACGTCTTACATACAATTACACGTCTTACATACGTTTACACGCCTTACATACATTTACACGTCTTAAATACATTTACACGTCTTACATACATTTACACGCCTTACATACATTTACACGCCTTACACACGTTTACACGTCTTACATACATTTACACGTCTTACACACGTTTGCACGTCTTACATACATTTACACGTCTTACATACATTTACACGTCTTACATACATTTACACGCCTTACATACATTTACACGCCTTACACACGTTTACACGTCTTACATACATTTACACGCCTTACTCACGTCTGCACGTCTGACATACATTTACACGCCCTACATACGTTTGCACGTCTTACATACATTTACACGCCTTACATACATTTACACGCCTTACATACATTTACACGTCTTACATACATTTACACGTCCTACATACATTTACACGTTCTACATACATTTACACGTCCTACATACATTTACACGTCTTACACACGTTTACACGTCTTACATACATTTACACGTCTTACATACATTTACACGTCTTACATACATTTACACGCATTACATTGTTTACACACCTTACATACTTTTACACGTCTTACATACGTTTACACGCCTTATACACGTTTACATGCCTTACACACGTTTACATACCTTACACACGTTTAAACCCTTACATACGTTTACACTCCTTACACATGTTTACACACCGTAAAAGCGTTTACACACCTTACATACGTTTACACACCTTACATACTTTTGCACATTTTACATACGTTTGCATACCTTGACATACGATCACATGTCTACACAATTCTGAGATATTACCATCCCAGATGCAAGTCATTGTGTTTTAGTGTCATCAATAGCTGTAAAACTTAATGCAAACAGTTAGTTAGTTGCATATGTTTTAGAGGACGTCGCAGTCATCACCAGCATTTTTTTGCTTTTGTGATCTCTTGGTAAATTTACGCTAAGTAGTTAATGCAAACAGTAAGCATAGTAAATCACCCATTGACTTCATCACCTATTGAGCATATCACTCATTGACCATATCACAACCACTGACCATATCACAACCACTGACCATATCACAACCACTGACCTTATGACAACCACTCATTGACCATATCTCTCATTAACCATATCTCTCATTAACCATAACATTCATTGACCATATCTCTCATTAACCATATCACTCATTGACCATATCTCTCATTAACCATATCACTCATTGACCATATCTCTCATTAACCATATCTCTCATTGACCATATCTCTCATTAACAATATCACTCATTGACCATATCTCTCATTAACCATATCTCTCATTGACCATATCTCTCATTAACCATATCTCTCATTAACCATATCTCTCATTAACCATATCTCTCATTGACCATATCTCTCATTAAAAATATCTCTCATTAACCATATCTCTCATTAACTATATCTCTCAATGACCTTATCTCTCATTAACCATAACTCTCATTAACCATATCTCTCATTGACCATATCACTTATTGACCATATCTCTCATTAACCATAGCTCTCATTAACCATATCTCTAATTAACCATATCTCTCATTAAACATATCTCTCATTAACAATATCACTCATTGACCATATCTCTCATTAACCATATCTCTCATTGACCATATCTCTCATTGACCATATCTCTCATTGACCATATCTCTCATTGACCATATCTCTCATTAACCATATCAATCATTGACCATATCTCTCATTAACCATATCTCTCATTAACCATAACATTCATTGACCATATCTCTCATTAACCATATCACTCATTGACCATATCTCTCATTAACCATATCACTCATTGACCATATCTCTCATTAACCATATCTCTCATTGACCATATCTCTCATTAACAATATCACTCATTGACCATATCTCTCATTAACCATATCTCTCATTGACCATATCTCTCATTAACCATATCTCTCATTAACCATATCTCTCATTAACCATATCTCTCATTGACCATATCTCTCATTAAAAATATCTCTCATTAACCATATCTCTCATTAACTATATCTCTCATTGACCTTATCTCTCATTAACCATAACTCTCATTAACCATATCTCTCATTGACCATATCACTTATTGGCCATATCTCTCATTAACCATAGCTCTCATTAACCATATCTCTCATTAACCATATCTCTCATTAGACATATCTCTCATTAACAATATCACTCATTGACCATATCTCTCATTAACCATATCTCTCATTGACCATATCTCTCATTGACCATATCTCTCATTGACCATATCTCTCATTGACCATATCTCTCATTAACCATATCACTCATTGACCATATCTCTCATTAACCATATCACTTATTGACCATATCTCTCATTGACCATATCTCTCATTAACCATATCTCTCATTAACCATATCTCTCATTGACCATATCTCTCATTAACCATATCACTTATTAACCATATCTCTCATTAACCATATCTCTCATTAACCATATCTCTCATTAACCATATCTCTCATTGACCATATCTCTCATTGACCATATCTCTCATTAACCATATCTCTCATTAACCATATCACTAATAGACCATATCTCTCATTAACCATATCACTCATTGACAATATCTCTCATTAACCATATCTCTCATTGACCATATCACTCATTAACCGTATCATTCATTGACCATATCTCTCATTGACCATATCTCTCATTAACCATATCTCTCATTAGCCATATCTCTCATTAACCATATCTCTCATTAACCATATTACTCATTGACCATATCTCTCATTAACCATATCACTCATTGACCATATCTCTCATTAACCATATCACTCATTGACCATATCTCTCATTAACCATATCACTCATTGACCATATCTCATCATTAACCATATCACTCATTAACCATATCTCTCATTGACCATATCTCGCATTAACCATATCTCTCATTGACAATATCACTCATTAACCATATCTCTCCTTAACCATATTACTCATTGACCATATCTCTCATTGACCATATCACTCATTAACCATATCTCTCATTGACCATATCTCTCATTGACCATATCTCTCATTTACCATATCTCTCATTGACCATATCTCTCATTGACCATATCTCTCATTAACCATATCTCTCATTGACCATATCTCTCATTAACCATATTACTCATTAACCATTTCTCTCATTAACCATATCTCTCATTGACCATATCTCTCATTAACCATATCACTCATTGACCACATCACTCATTGACCATATCTCTCATTAACCATATCACTCATTGACCATATCACTCATTAACCATATCACTCATTAACCATATCACTCATTAACCATATCTCTCATTAACCATATCACTCATTGACCATATCTCTCATTAACCATATCTCTCATTGACCATATCTCTCATTAACCATATCACTCATTGACCATATCACTCATTAACCATATCTCTCATTAATCATATAACAACCACTGACCATATCACAACCACTGAATAAATCACCCATTGACCATATCACCGATTGGCAACATCAGCAGTTGATCACATCACCCATCGATTGTGGACTAGTCTATAAAATATTTGGCGAGCATCATATATCCAAAAGGCCTCAATAAGTGTAAAATGCATTATGCATTTCAAAATTAATGAGCGATATGATCAATGGGTCATGTGGTCAATGGGCCATGTGGTCAGTGGCTGATGTGGTAAATGGGTGATATGGTCATTATCATGATGTCAATGGGTATTGTGGTAAATGGTCATGTGGTCAATGGGTAATGTTTTCAATGTGTTATATGGCCACATATCATGTGGTCAATGGGTCATTTGGTCTATGGGTGATATGGTAATCACCATGGTCACGTATAATGTGGTCAATAGGTTGTGTGGTCAATGGTTGACATGGTCACGTACCATGTGGTCAATGGGTCATGTGGCCACTATCCCGACGGCCGCCATGTCTTCTCTGGGACACTCCCTGGTGCATATTTTGGCTGGGCCCACCTGGGATCCCATATTCATGTTACATAACACCGCAACGATGAAGATTCGAATACATAACCACTGGGTCGGCAGGCCGGCATGTTAGGCACAGCGCTTCCAGCGGACAGTGTACGGGCTCAGAAACCACCTGTCTACAAGCTGGTCTGGGGCCTCGCATGTCTGGTCATGATTGGTTATTGTCGGGTCAAACTGATTGGTCACCATTCGTTATTGTCGGATCAAGCTGGTTGGTCATAAATGGTTATTGTCGGGTCAAGCTGGTTGGTCATAATTGGTTATTGTCGGGTCAAGCTGGTTGGTCATAATTGGTTATTGTCGGGTCAAGCTGGTTGGTCATAATA
This sequence comes from Cepaea hortensis, assembly GCA_963921405.1. Lineage (NCBI taxonomy): Eukaryota > Metazoa > Mollusca > Gastropoda > Stylommatophora > Helicidae > Cepaea > Cepaea hortensis. Next base: position 54,312,527 of record OY992897.1, read on the forward strand.
GGTTATTGTAGGGTCAAGCTGGTTGGTCATAATTGGTTATTGTCGGGTCAAGCTGGTTGGCTGGTGAAGCACATGATTCTTATTGTCGGGTCAAGCTGGTTGGTCATGATTGGTTATTGTCGGATCAAGCTGATTGGATACGATTCGTTATTGTCGGGTCAATCTGGTTGGTCATGATTCGCTATTGTCGTTTCAAGCTGGTTGGTCATGATTCACTATTGTCGGGTCAAGCTGGTTGGTCATGATTGGTTATTGTCGTGTCAAGCTGGTTGGTCATGATTCTTTATTGTGGGGTCAAGCTGGTTGGTCAAGATTCACTATTGTCGGGTCAAGTTGGTTGGTCAAGATTGGTTATTGTCGGGTCAAGCTGGTTAGTCTTGATTCGTTATTGTCGGGTCAAGCTGGTTGGTCATGATTCGTTATTGTCGGGTCAAGCTGGTTGGTCATTATTCGTTATTGTCGTGTCAAGCTGGTTGGTCATGATTCTTTATTGTGGGGTCAAGCTGGTTGGTCAAGATTCACTATTGTCGGGTCAAGTTGGTTGGTCAAGATTGGTTATTGTCGGGTCAAGCTGGTTAGTCTTGATTCGTTATTGTCGGGTCAAGCTAGTTGGTCATGATTGGTTATTGTCGGGTCAAGCTGGTTGGTCGTGATTGGTTATAGCCGGGCCAAGCTGGTTGATCATGATTGGTTATTGTCGGGTCAAGCTGGTTGGTCATGATTCGTTGTTGTCGGGTCAAACTGGTTGGACAATGAGTCGTTGTTGTCGGGTCAAGCTGGTTGGTCATGATTGGTTATTGTCGTGTCAAGCTGGTTGGTCATGATTCGTTATTGTCGGGTCAAGCTGGTTGGTCATGATTCGTTATTGTCGGGTCAAGCTGGTTGGTCATGACTGGTTATTGTCGAGTCAAGCTGGTTGGTCATGATTCGTTATTGTCGGGTCAATCTGATTGGCCATGATTCACTAATGTCGGGTCAAGCTGGTTGGTCAAGATTGGTTATTGTCAAGTCAAGCTGGTTAGTCATGATTCGTTATTGTCGGGTCAAGCTGGTTGGTCATGATTCGTTATTTTCGGGTCAAGCTGGTTGGTCAATATTTGTTATTGTCGTGTCAAGCTGGTTGGTCATGATTCTTTATTGTCGGTCAAGCTGGTTGGTCATCATTCGTTATTGTTGTGTCAAGCTGGTTGGTCATGACTGGTTATAGCCGGGTCAAGCTGGTTGATCATGATTGGTTATTGTCGGGTCATGCTGGTTGGTCATGATTGGTTATAGGCGGGTCAAGCTGGTTGATCATGAATGGTTATTGCCGGGTCAAGCTGGATGGTCATGATTGGTTATTGTTGTGTGAAGCTGATTGGTCAAGATTGGTTATTGTAGGGTCAAGCTGGTTGGTCATGATTTGTTATTGTCGGGTCAAGCTGGTTGGTCATGATTCGTTATTGTCGTTTCAAGCTGGTTGGTCATGATTCGTTATTGTCGGGTCAAGCTGGTTGGTCATAATTCACTATTGTCGGGTCAAGCTGGTTGGTCAAGATTGGTTATTGTCGGGTCAAGCTGGTTGATCATGATTCGTTATTGTCGGGTCAAGCTGGTTGGTCATGATTCGTTATTGTCGGGTCAAGCTCGTTGGTCATTATTCGTTATTGTCGTGTCAAGCGGGTTGGTCATGATTCGTTATTGTCGGGTCAAGCTGGTTGGTCATGATTCGTTATATTCGGGTCAAGCTGGTTGGTCATGATTGGTTATTGTCGGATCAATCTGGTTGGTCATGATTGGTTATTGTCGGGTCAAGCTGGTTGGTCATGATTCGTTATTGTCGTGTCAAGCTGGTTGGTCATTATTGTTTATTGTCAGGTCAAGCTGGTTGGTCATGATTCGTTATTGTCGGGTCAAGCTGATTGGCCATAAATCGTTATTGTCGTGTCAAGCTGGTTGGTCAAGATTGGCTATTGTCGGGTCAATCTGGTTGGTCATGATTCGTTATTGTCGGGTCAAGCTGGTTGTTCATGATTCGTTATTGTCGTTTCAAGCTGGTTGGTCATGATTCATTATTGTCGGGTCAAGCTGGTTGGTCATGATTCGTTATTGTCGGGTCAATTTGGTTGGCTCAGATGAACTTAAGACAAGACTACAGCACGCGGCTAGCAGACGTGGTAAGTAGACATTATGGACGCGAAAGCCAATCATATCATTTTCTTTTGTTTCCTTCTCTCTTTAGAAGGGTGAGTGTTACAGTCAGGTATGTATGCACCTCGGGGATCAGTGTCCGACTTCGGTATGCATTAGATCAATCAATCAATGATGTGCCATGCCGGAAAGCGTGGGGGGTCATGACTCGCCATTTCACTCCATCACGATAGTCGTGGATCAGCTCAGTGTTCCTGTCTCGACCGTGCCATGTGGCCAAGCCATTCAGGTATTTACTTCTCGGTCTTCCCCTTGGTCTGTTTCCTCGATCTTGCCAGTTGTCATCAAGTTCTCCAATTCATTTCTTCTTATAACATGTAAAAAATCTTTTGACTGTCTACGTCTAATTTCTCTAATCAATTTACGATTTTCACTTGTAGTACTTGGTCATTGGTTTTTCTCTCTGTCCATGGTATTCTTTGCATTTTCCTCAGAAACCACATTTCCGCAGCCATCATATGTTTTTCAGCTTGACTGCTCATTGTCAAATTTTCACACCCATACAAAGCTCTATGTAGCACCTCAACACTTTAGAACAAGCTCTATGTAGCACCTCAACACTTTTATTTCTCTTTTCAATTGACATCTTTTTATTGGTCAGAATGTTTTTCATCTTGCTAAAGGTTACTTTTGCCATGGCGATTCTTGTTCTAATCTCTCCAAGACATCTTCTATAGGATGATATGACAGTTCCGAGATAATTGTACCGATTCACTAGTTGAAGAGTATTCCCATTTACTTGTTTATTACATTGTGGTATTTCGTTCTTCCTAGTGAAGACCATAATCTGTGACTTTCTACAATTTAATTCTAACCCCATTTGTTCACTGTGTGCAACAACCGCATCTACTAATTGTTGTAGATCCTGCTCATTGTCTGAATGAATGAATGAATGAATGAATGAATGAATGAATGAATGAATGAATGAATGAATGAATGAATGAAGGCGCTGTGCGTGGAGTTTGACACACTATGTTTTATTTGTGAGCCACTCCCAGTCGCGGTCTACGTCATAATTTGTCCTGAGACAGTTTCCTGGCAAGGACCTGTCATGTGATCGCCAGATCACATTGTGTAGGCCTGAGAGCAACGAGGAACAGGTGGTCAGTCTCTTCCTCACTTTGGCCAGCGATGAGCTCAAGCGTCAAGCATTCATCAGTCCGTAATCGTAACATTACCAACTTAGTTCGCTATCAACTTCGTTACTGCACCCACCGCAGTCAATTATACCAGTAGTTATAGAACCGGTCACTTTAGCCAAGCGAGCCAACCCTCTCATTTGGGCTTCTTCCTTACGTTTGTCTGTCGTCACAGACACTGCTAACTTTAGCTCACCATTGTGATCGTGTTCAAGGGAAGATAACTGTTGGAAATCATCAGTATTATCACAGTTACCTCCTATTGCTACCTAAGGTTAAAAAGTAATATAGTCTCAAATAGGATATCGTCTTTGGGGTGTGAAGTGTTAAGACATTTACTTATTCTAGCAACGGTATACGTGCTGAGGTGACCAGTCTCTTTCCACGTGGTCTTACCTTTTCAAGCGATTCTTAGAAAATTGTCTGATACCCATTTTCGTCAGGCTGGAAAGACCCAGAGGTGAACTGGACGAAAGACAGCAACGCTGCATGTTTAGAGGATTCAGAACTCAAGTATATCATGTGTGGTTTTGATGGAATAGAAAATGTAAGTATATCATGAGTAGGTAGGATAGAACACATGATGTAAAGTCAAGTGTATACCAATAAACAGACGTTTAGTCAAATATTTCGCGTGTTGAATAACCAATATATAAACTGAAGCTGGTTAAGTAAAGTATATCATATGTGGTTTGTAATAAACAGTAGATGTTAATAAAACTGTTTATGTCTGGTTTGAAATAAATAGAAGTTATTGAATCACTTGTATTAAAAATGACAAAGGAGAAAATGAAAATCGTCAGCTTAATAGAGAATTGAATTGAATTGAATTGATCTTTATTTTCAAAGGGTAACAAATTGGGCGCTTAGCCCGTCTTACATTCGGCCCTTTCAATCACTCATCTTTCGTTCATCAACAGTGCATGATGCATTCACATAGGAAAAAAACATTGTCAAATGAATGTTGTAAGCATAAACAATGCATATTCTCAAGATATGTGACACGTCCCTCCTCCCACACACACATCCCTCACATGCTCACACATCACCCACCCATATCCACACATCCCAATCCCAGCAAACATCCCCCACTCACCACACATCCCCCACTCATCCCTCCACCCACTCATAGATCCCGCCTCCAACCCAGACATCTCACACCCACCCACACACACATCCCTCACCCACCCACACGCATCTGTCCACCCACTTACACATACCCCAATCCACTCAAGCTCACCCACACACACATGCTCCACCCACCCACACACCCTCCAACCACACACACATACCCCTCACGCACGCACATCCCGCACCAACACACACACATACCTCTCACCCACGCACACATCAACCACCCATACCCACACATCTTTCCATCCACACACACATGTCCCCTCCCACCCACACATTTCACAACCACCCACACACCCCAACAACCACACACACATCCCCCACCGACACACAGTCTCCAACCAACACATTCATCTCCCACGCAAGCACACATCCCCCCCCCCCACACACACACACAGCCCACCTACCAACACCCACGCAAACACACCAACCCAAACACACATCCTCCTCCCACACATCCCTCACCCACCCACACGCCCCATAAATACTCACATCCCTCCACCCACCAACCCACTCATCTCCGCACCCACCTATACATCCCCCACAAACCCACACCCCCACCCCTACTCACATCCCCACCCTCACACATCTTTATACCCACACACTTCTCTCATACTCCAACACACCTCTCCCACCAACCCACACACCTCCACAATCCACACATACACTCCCTATCCACACATTCCCTCACCCACACACAAACACCGACCCACACACACACATCCCCAACATTAGACTAGACACTCAACATTGTTTAGTCACTTTATGAGAAGAAATTCATTGAAGAACTTGGTGACAACTGGCAAGATCGAGGGGAAGAGAAGAAGGGGAAGGCTGAGAAGTAAATACCTGGATGGCTTGGCCACATGGTATGGTCGAGACAAGAACACTGAGCTGATCCACGACTCTGCTGATCCAGTGAGATACAAAACATGACCGCCAACGGTTATCATCATGGCACGGGATGAATTAACGAATTATGTGCAAAGTAACTAATAAACAAACAGAAGATGCAACGTCAAGTATGCAATGTGGGGAATAACCAGTACACGAATGATCAGTTGTCTAGCACAGACAGCAACTTTCCTGTGTATCTTTGCACATAATACAATTGATAGTGAACATTGTGACAACTGGAAAGATCGAGGGAAAGAGAGGCAGCGGCTGACCAAAAGAAATGATGTGGATGGATTAAGACGGTGGCAAAGAGGAATATCCTCAGCAGAGTTGATCCAGAAAACTAAAGACCGAGATCTGTGGATAGCCATGAACGCCTACGCCAGCTGGCAGGGCACTAGATGATGATGATGACAGGGTACTTGATGATAATGACAAAACCCGTGGTGTTACAGCTTCAACTTAACATACACAGACTGTGTGGTGTTAGTTTTAATTTAACATACACAGCCCATGGTATTGAAGTTATCGCTGGACCGAAACACCACCCGTGCCTTTGTTTGCTCATCTTGTAGGGTTAGTGCCATCTGTTTTATTGTTTACTTCATGCTGGATTTGCTATGAAGGCGCTTCAGTCGGAGACCGATAACGTTTACCCGTAATCGTTTGATACATGATTGTTTATGTGATCATGAGTATGTACGTGTTTGTGAATGCATGTGGTCATTTTTTTTCCTTTTCCTTCTCCTTCTCATCATCCCCTACTTCCGCCTCTTCTTCTTCATCATCTTCATCTTTCTCTTCTTCCTACTTTTCTTCTTGATCATTTTCATCTTTCTCTTCTTACTCCTCTTCGACCTCTTTTTCTTCCTTTTCTTCCTTTTCTTCTTCCTCTTTTTTCTTCTTACACACACCGGTATGTGTGTAGGTGTGTGGGTGTTGGATGGTAGTGGGATGTGTGGGTGTGGGTGAGTGGGGATGTGTGGGGGAGTGTGTAGGTGGTGTGGAGGTGGTTGTGGGGAATATGTGTATGGGTGGGGAATTTGTGTATGTTTGAGGGATATGTGTATGGGTGGGGGAAGTGTGTGGGTGGGGGTGTGTATGTGGGTCGGGGATGTGTAGGTGGGTCGGGGATGTATGTGTGGGTGGTGGGTGTGTGTGGGTGGGTGGGAGGTGTGTGTGGATGGATGGGGGTTGTGATGGTGGGTGGGGAGATGTGTGAGTGGGGGGTGTGTGTATGGGTGGGGAGATGTGTGTGTAGGAGGAGATGTGTGTGTGTGGGTTGGGATGTATGGTTGGGGGATGGGTGATGGTGGGTGGAGAATGTGTTAGTAAGTGAGTGTGTGTGGGTTGGGGGATGTCTGTGTGGGTGGGGGAGATTGTGTGGGTTGGGGATGTGTATAAGTGAGGGATGTGTCGGTGGGTGCGGGATGTGTCTGTGTTGGTAGGTGCGGAATGTATGGGTTGGCTGGGGAATGTGTGGTGGGTGGGAGATGTGTGTAGATGGGGAAATGTGTGGGTGGGGGATGGGTGGGTAAGTGGGGGATGTGTGGTGGGTGGGGGATGTGTAGGTGTGTGGAGGATGTGTCTCATAAGATGGTAATATGCATTGTTTATGTTTACAACATCCATTTGACAATATGTTTTTCCTATGTGAATGTATCATACTCTATTGATGAAAGAAAGATGTGTGATTGGAAGGGCCGATTGTAAGACGGGCCTGCGTGCCCAATTAGTTTTGAAACTAAAATTCGTTCGTTAGTTTGTTCGTTCGTTCGGTCGTTGGGTTCGCTCACATACCTTTCCTTAAGAAACCAACGCGATAACGCGATCGCGCAGCTGCGTTTTGTACGCAGGTATACGGGATTACGAACAGCGCCCCTAACACTTTCGCCAGGGAGAGCGGCAAACGCCTCTTTACTGTACATAATTGTGAAACAAAGAAATGTAAAACAGCTGAGATGATGAACGAAAGATGAGTGAATGGAAGGGCCGAATGTAAGACGGGCCTGAGTGCCAAATTTGTTACCCTTTGAAACTAAATTTCGTTAGTTCGTTCGTTCGTTCGTTCGTTCGTTTAACCGTTCGTTCAGTCGTTCGGTAGTTCATTCGTTCGTTCGTTCGTTCGTTTTTTCGTTCGTCATTCCGTCCGTCCGTCGGTTCGTTAGTTCGTTCGTCTTTCCGTCCGTCCGTCGGTTCGTTAGTTCGTTCGTCTTTCCGTCCGTCCGTCGGTTCGTTAGTTCGTTCGTCTTTCCGTCCGTCCATCCGTCCATTCGTTCGTTCGTTGTTTCGTTCGTTCGTTCGTTTGTTCGTTTCTTCGTTCCTTCATTCGTTCCTTCTTCTTCTTCTTCTTCTTCTTCTTCTTCTTCTTCTTCTTCTTCTTCTTCTTCTTCTTCTTCTTCTTCTTCTTCTTCTTCTTCTTCTTCTTCTTCTTCTTCTTCTTCTTCTTCTTCTTCTTCTTTATAAATATATACATAAAAGCTTTATTGGAAGTATGTTTTCGTGGAAGCCACCAAGATTTCAAGTTTACTCAGATTTATTAATACTGTATTGCATTGTTGTCGCTCTCCTCGTCCACCTTGTCAGAAATGGTGTACAGACTACTTTCAGACTGTCATATACATGTGCTAATGTATGTATATGCTCTCCTCCAGCTGTCAGTTAGACTGTAATATAATATGATACTAGATCCGTGATAGTGCAGCGACTACCATGCTTGCTTTTCGACTCGGTGCTCATGAGTTTGAATCAATTTCCTAATTGGTTTCATTTACCTAGCTTTCTAGGTCGTCTCAGCCTAATATTGTTACCAGAAAATGGGTGATATGGTCAATGTCACACAGGAAGCCTTTACTTGCCATGGCATGTCCTGGTTCTAATGTTAAACTTATCCTAGTTGTTGATTCGAAAACATGACCACCGGAACCACTACGCACCCGGCTCTCCCAGGATTTTATATATTTTATATTGTATGTTAATTTTTATCTTTAGCCTTGAGAATATCTGAGAATATTTGAGATAGTGTATACACATTAACAGCAACAAACTGCATATTCTATTTACAGGACATTGCAGTCAACACCAGAATTTTTCAACTGCTGTTGATGTCTTGGCAAGATTTACGTTCAGTAGTTTGCTATTGCTTTCTGAACGACCGGCTCACATACCTTTCCTAAAGAAACCAACGCGACAACGCGATCCGCTGCCGAATCTCGCGCAGCTGCGTTTCGTACATGGGTATACTGTAATACTAACAGCGCCCTTAACCACCTTCGCCAGGGAGCCCGGCAAACTGTAAGTGTGGGAGTTTGTTCTTATTAGTTTCAGTGATCATGTATGTGTGTAGATGTGAGGATGTTTGTGTGGGTGTGTATGTAAGGGATGTGTGTGGGGGTGTGGGGAATGTATGTGTGGAGGGGTTGTGTGTGGGGGTTGTGTATGGGTTGATGGGTGATGTGTGGATGGGTGAAGGGATGTGTAGTCGGTGGGGGATGTATGTGTGTGTGAGGGATGTGTGTGTGTGGGGGGGGGGGGATATTTGGAAGGATTATTGGAAGTATATGTGGGTGTGGGTGGGTTGGGGGGTGTGGGTAGGGAATGTGTATTTGGGTGGGTGAATGGGTGTGTAGGAGATTGTGTGGGTTGGGGGATGGGTGTGTAATGGATGTGGGGGATTAGTGTGGGGGTGTCTGTGAATGGGATATGTCTGTGTGGGTGGGAGTGTGTGAGTGTGAATGGGGTAAATGTGAGCGGGTGGAGGATGTATGTGTGGGTGGTGAGGATGTTTGTAGGTGGGGGATGTGTATGTGGGTGGGGAGATGTGTGTGTGGGTGAGAGATGTGTGGGTGGGGATGTGAATGATGAATGCATGTGGGGGATATGTGTGTTGGGGGAATGTGTTTATGTGTGGAGTTTTGTGTGGGAGTGGAGATGTGTGACAGGTGGGGGAGGTGTGGGATATGCAGGTGGATGACGGATGTATGTGAGGATGGGAGATGTGTGTTTGGCTGGGTGGTTGGGGTGTGTGTGGGTGGGAGGGTATATGAGAGATGCATGTGTTGATGGACGGGTGGGTGATGTGTAGGAGTGAGTGGTTGATGGATGAGTACGTGAGTGGGTGGATGTGTGTGAGAGATGAGTGTATGGTTGAGGGATGTGTGTGTTTGTGGGAAGATGTGTGTGAGCGGCGGATGTGTGTGGGTGGGGTATATGTGGGTGGTGGGGTGTGTGTGGGTGGGAGGTGTGTGTTGTTGGGTGTTTATGGGTGGGAGATATGTGTGGGCAGGTGGGGAGATGTGTTTGTGGGTGGGGATGTGCGTATAGGTGGAGGGTGTGTAGTTGAGAGGTGGCGGATATTGGGTGGGTGAGTGGGTGTAGGTTGGCTGATGTATGTGTGTATGGGTGGGTGGGAAAATTGTGAGGGTGCAAGATGTGTGTATGGATATGTGCGGGATGTGTGGGTTGTCGGGGGTATGTGTGTGTGGTTTTGTGATGTATGTTTTGCTGGGTGGTTGCGGGTGTGTGGGTGGGTGGTGGAGAATATGTGGGTGGGTGTGTGCGTGTCGGTTATGGGATGGGTGGAGGATGTATGTGTGGGTGGGGAAATGTGTGTGGGTGGAGGATCGATGGGTGGGTGGCGGCATGTTTTTTTGCCTGGGTCTGTGTAAGTGCGTGGAGGTATGTGTGGGTGGGTGGGGTGTGGTGGGTGGAGGGTGTGTGGGTGGCTGAGGGATGTGTGGGTGGCTGCGGGGTGTGAGGGTGGATGGGGGATGTGTCTCACAACATTGCAATATGCACTGTTTATATTTACAACTTTCATTTGACAATGTTGTTTTTTTTCCTCATGTGAATGTACCATGCGTAATATGCATTGTTTATGCTTACAAAATCAATTTGACAATGTTTTTTTTTTCTCTATGTAAATGTAACATGCACATTTGATGAATGAAAGATGAGTGATAGAAAGGGCCGAATGTAAGACGGGCCTACGTGCCCAATTTGTTACCCGTGTAAAATAAAGTTCGTTCGTTCGTTCGTTCACAAATGTGAAACAAAGACATGTAAAACAGCTGAGAATTTCGTTAGGTTATCATTGTATTCTAACATGCAAACATTCACATGTAATAATAATATACTCCAGTGTTAGGTGCTTACATTTGACGCTCATCAAGTTGCCCCATCGATATCCTTTTATATCCAGTTACCTACTATAAGTGCTAACCAATGGCTGTGAGTGTATATATCGTATAACACATACATATCTGTTCTAAAATGGGTAACATAAAACGTCTAGGGAAGTTAGGGGGCTGTGTGGTCTCGATGTATGGTGTCCGCCACGAGTGCTGGAGGTCCCGGGTTCTTCTTCTTCTTCATCTTCGTTCATCCGGAGTTGTTTTTTTCGGATGTGATTGCGTTGTGCCTGTTTACGCGGAGCTGCGTTCTTGCGCCGTTAGGCCGACACATCCGACTTCTGCGGGCATTTGTTGACCGGGTTAACCTTCCCGGGGGTCCCGGGTTCAAGCCCCGGTTAGGACTGGGAATGTTTTTCACGTGGACTTCTAGTAATAAAATTTCCCCTGGTCTCTGGGTAGCGAGAGATCGGACGCTCGTGTGTATTGTTGCGCACGTAAAACAATTCCTTGGCAGTTGGAAATCGAAAAATATCAGCCTAAAGGCGCTTCCAGAGTAACATTTCGAGTTAAAAATCTACGCAAAGTATTTCAGGATCCTCGCAGGTGCTACGGAGTTCGTGCACTGAGCTGAGTTTCTCCAGACTCAGGTTTGTGTTAGGAGGAGAACGGAGCACTTATGGGTTACACCCGTGTGCCGTGATGTTGATCCATCGACTAAACTAAACTAAGTCTTGGAAGTACAGGCAACCGGCTTGCTACTGACGTCATTAACCACGGGAAGCCGGTGGGTCTATACAATAAGGTTCTACCACCATTTATCCCTGGCCCCTTAACACGTGTAAAAAGGTCCTTTATATTTGTATGGAAAGATGTCAGGGCGTCAGTTGATCCATTTCTGTAGATAGCGGGAGCTGCGGGTAACCATTGCCGTCCGCCTCGGTTGGCAAGGCACTTGATGGTGCTGATAGTCATGATCGATCGACACGGGGAAGTCAATAAGTAAGTCACAAATGGTTGTAGAAACATAACTAAATATGATAACAACTTGAAACAAATTTAATTCTATACATACATTGTCCCTTTATTTCTAAACATAATTTCCACCAACATTGATGCACTCATCCTATCGTTTTATCAGTCCTCCAAAACCGGGTGCATAGAACTGCGTGCTCTGTTTTCTAAACCACGTTTTCACTTTACATTCACCTACGGCGTCATTCGCGAAATGTATCCCGCCAAGGTGAGTTTCCTGTTTATACTGACAAACGTTTGTTCAGTAAAGTGGTGCATAGCTGGGTAGAAAAACGTTACGAGGGTGAGTCAATAAGTAAGTCACACAGTTCTGTGGGATCGTAGGGAAATGAAAACAAAGCACGCAGTTCTATGCAGCCGGTGTGGGAGGACTGATAAAACGAGGGGATAAGTGCATCAATGTTGGTGGTAATTATGTTGAGAAATAAAGGGACTATGTATGTATAAAAATAAATTGGTTTCAAGTTGTTATCATCTTTAGTTATTTTTCTACAGCCATTTGTGACTTACTTATTAACTTACCCTCGTATAACTTCAAATTTTGTGTGGTGTCCAATAAGGCAGCTCAACTAATTCATATATCGCTAAATGTGACATCCCCTTCGGATAGAAGGACGATATATCGCCATGCTATGATCATTTTGCTATTTGTTTTGTTTTTTATATCTTCCGCAATTTCAATGTTCAGTGAATTCACAATATAATACAGTGCAACCCTGATAAGGCGAACTCACCTGGGACCCAAGAAATAGTTCTTCTGATCAGAAATCCTCTTATAAGAGGCCAAGCATACAGTAATGCATTTACAACGTACAATACTGTTCTTGACAATATAAATTCGCCACATCCGAGATCACCTTAAGCGGTTTGCACTGTACTTGTTCATTTAATTGTGTTCCATGTTTGGTCCAAATTGACTTTTTTTTTGTTTCCAACAGACTAACTTACATTGCATTGTGTTTTGTTTGCTGCAGCAATTCCAATGCCACTGCCCACGTGTCTTCACCTCATAACCTTGCCTTTCTTGTCCTTACATTTTGCATGTTACGTGCTTCGTGCTAGAGAAGTACTTCTGCATCAGTGTCACAAGTCGTCATCTTTGATCGACTTGTCTGACACCAACTGAACCCACATCCTAACTATAATACTGGGATCGATCCAGTTCAAAGAGTAATTATTTCTGCCATCCTAGAACAAACTAACCAAATTGTCACATCTGCCCATCTATCCTCAACTCATCGTCTCTCCCTTCGTTGCCAGCTCCACTGTGACGCACTTTATAGTTAGCATTCCTACTTTCAGATTACACGCTCAACTTCTGCCTCTTCCTGCAGAACGAAAACAGTCTAGTAATTTTGTCCTTGGTAATGTTATCTTCTTCTGTCTTTCCTCCCCAAGCCCAGACTCTACGCCGCTGGATGAGAAGGGACACGGGAAATAATAATGGACCATAAACGTCAAGAATTCATAATGGGGCAGAAATTTGCGACTCTCTTTGCTGGGTTCGCTTGCCCTTCCATCCACTCTGTACTGGGCTACCACTAGAGTCACACATTTCACTCCAGAGTTGGAGCGACTGGAAACAGCACTGCTACTTACGAGAATAATTTGACAACTGATTTTAAAACCACATGAACGAAACGCAAGACGTAATAAAGACACATCTTCTCGTGTTTCTGCTATAGTTTATTGATCACCGTGAAAACATTCAGATATTGTGAATTTGTAACAAACTTAGAAGTGCACGGGTTATTAAGTTGTTAGCTAGTTTTCGGCAAAATGAGATAGCTTGTAGGAGGCAATTATGAAGATGATTTTATAAAATACAGTAGACTAGGGGTTCGTAAACAGTTTTCTTTCACAAATCCTTTTCTAAAGATTTAATCTTAACAACTTCCGATGAAGTCATCAAGATCGAATTGATAAGAGCCCTCGCTCTTAAATTTTCGGTGTGCTGATACCGAGGTAGAGGGTTCACCACAGACACCAATCAATATGGACTGAATGGTTCGATGTGCAATGAGGATGATCTGTAGACTAACTAACTAACTAACCCATCAATTGGACTAGAATGTTAACTTCTAATCCTTGAATTGAGGACGTAAATTACAAGTACCTCTGAGGTCGGAGTGATTTCGCATGATGGCGAGGGACACTGGTAATAGTGAAAGCTAATCCACGCGCAAACATCAGTCCAGCGCACTAGACGTAGTGGCATGTGTATAGACTACGTTTGAGTTCAAAGCGAGCTAACGCAAACAATAAAAACAACAACTACCGGCTTGCTATCCATCAGAGAGAGCGACATTGCGCGACATGTTTCTTTCGCAATAGTTAAGGGAAACTGAAGGAGGTCTCCTGGACTGTATATACCCCATGGATAATACTTTGAGAAACACTGCAATAGCTATTGAAATTGGTGTTTCCGCAATAAGTATGATAAGCAGGAGTTTCGAACAAGTCTCTGCACTTTGTCTCTGAAATGCAGATTGAAAGTGTTTGCACTCAACAGCAATACTTGAACACATTGCGAATACATCTCTGACTTAGCTAGTCACAGCAATACTTAGACACATTGTGTATACGCCTCAAACTTAGCTGGTCACGTGAATACTTAGACACATTGTGTAAACGCCTGTAACTTACCTGGTCACAGCAATACTTGGAAGTAATATAGTACATTGAGCGACGGTAAAAACTTACAGCAATCACTAGCTGGATAGAACAAAACAAATGTGACGTTACATGATTGCTCTCGTCGATGTGTGGAGATCAGTTTCCTCTCTCCCTCTCCAGAAAAATTCTTCGAAACGTACGTTAGCTCTCTTAAGTCCCATATATTTGCTGAAGAAAAACATAGAAGGAAAACATGCAGCAGAATGCAAAGAAATGGAGTATTGTGTATATATAATCATTAATAGCAGTACCAGAGCGCTATGTGTCGGCTCTGCAATTATGGAAGCCTCCTTTGATGGCAGAGAATGCCCATGGTCTGCCCCTGCCTTCCCTTGAGGGCTGACCAGGATGTCTTCGGCTGTTCTAAATGGCCAGCCGGGTTGTGAACGACACAACAGTGAGAGTCAAACGTCCTAAGAAACACCCGGGGAGGTTAACCCGGTCAACAAATACCAGCAGAAGTTGGATGTGTCGGCCTAAAGGCGCAAGAACGCAGCTCCGTTGTAAACAGGCTCAACGCAATCACGTCCGGGGGAAAAAAAAAACTTTCCGGATGAACGAAGAAGAAGAAGAAGTAATCATTAATAGAAGTATAAATGGAATACCGATGCAACAATTAAGAAGAAACTGTAGCAGCTACAGATAATTACATGGCAACTACTACCGGTATCATAAAACTGTATATCTACCTGACAGTAACTATAAATAGAAGTATACATAGCCAGCTGATATACAAATTAAGAATTAAGAGAATGTAGAAGCTACTATAATTAAGTGGCTAGTACTCTCGTAAAACTATATAGTGAGTGGCACCTTGCAGTCTTGACAGAACAAAGTATGTGAGTTGGAATGTGGCCAATATTCCATCACAATGCCTGGGCAGAGCTTCAGAGAAACATGTGGTTCCCAAACGACATGATCCCTCTCGCGGCTTAATCTTGTGTTTTCCAGAGGAATGGGTAACCAATACGTCTGGCACAAGGTAGGCTGCAGACGCTGGCGGCACAGCGTCAAATCTCCGAGACCTCGCCACCACGAGCAGGTGGCGTGTGATGGTCAGACCCTGGCACCCAAGGGACCCAGCTTAGAGGCGTTCAGCCAAGTCCCACAGGTGAGGGCCTCGTACAAGCCCGGAACATAAGGGCGCGCACAACGAAACTATATAGTAACTATAAAGTAAGGCATCCTCAGCTCAGGGGTGGTCTATAACCCATGCACTCGTAAAATAGCTGACTATTGACAATGATAATGTGGCTACAATATGGCGTAGGTACTGGAAAACTAATGACATCAACTCTACTCCAGATGACAACAACACTACTCCAGATGACGACAACACTACTCCAGATGACAACAACACTACTCCAGATGACAACAACACTACTCCAGATGACAACAACACTACTCCAGATGACAACAACACTACTCCAGATGACAACAACACTACTCCAGATGACAACAACACTACTCCAGATGACAACAACACTACTCCAGATAACAACAACACTATTCCAGATGACAACAACACTACTCCAGATGACAACACTACTCCAGATGACAACAACACTACTCCAGATGACAACAACACTACTCCAGATAACAACAACACTACTCCAGATGACAACAACACTACTCCAGATGACAACAACACTACTCCAGATGACAACAACATTACTCCAGATGACGCCAACCACGGTTAAAGACAGAACACAATAAATGAAGGAAATGTATTTCAGTGTAAACTATTCCTTAAGATACTGGACGAGAGAGACAGGAGAAGATCGAGAAAGAACTATAAGGACAGCTTTCACAGCTGGACAACTAATCTATATATATAAACATCGTTGTGTGTATGTATGTATGTCCGTCCTTTATGCGTTCGCGAACGGTCCAACCGATTGAGATGAAATTTACTACACGTTTTCCTTTCATTCCTGTGCAACCAACTGTGATAGTTTTATCTATCAGCTATCAGCTATTACCTTCCTAAAATTTAATTTTGTAATTACATGACTGAACATAAGAAAATATAAAAATATATGACAAAAAGGGATATAACTTTTAGTAGCATTGTTATATCTTAAGTTAAGTCCCCTGGCTATAGAAATCTATATGAATTAAATTAGGTGCAGCCGGGCCAGGTCAGACAGACAGATAGACAGACAGATAGACAGACTGACAGACAGACAGATAGTCGGGAACGGGAGCCAAGTTTACTTTAGATAGATCTCTTCCAATCATATTTTCTATCTATTCTTCTATTCTATCTATATTTTTAACGGGAACGGGCCGAACATAGATAGATAGGTAGGTAGGTAGGTAGGTAGGTAGGTAGGTAGATACATAGATAGGTAGGTAGGTAGGTAGGTAGGTAGGTAGGTAGGTAGGTAGATAGATAGATAGATAGATAGATAGATAGTTAGATAGATAGATAGATAGATAGGTAGATAGGTAGATAGGTAGGTAGATAGATAGATAGATAGATAGATAGATAGATAGATAGATAGATAGATAGATAGATAGATAGATAGATAGATAGATAGATAGATAGATAGATAGATAGATAGATAGATAGATAGATAGATAGATAGATAGATAGATAGATAGATAGATAGATAGATAGATAGATAGATAGATAGATAGATAGATAGATAGATAGATAGATAGATAGATAGATAGATAGATAGATAGATAGATAGATAGATAGATAGATAGATAGATAGATAGATAGATAGATAGATAGATAGATAGATAGATAGATAGATAGATAGATAGATAGATAGATAGATAGATAGATAGATAGATAGATAGATAGATAGATAGATAGATAGATAGATAGATAGATAGATAGATAGATAGATAGATAGATAGATAGATAGATAGATAGATAGATAGATAGATAGATAGATAGATAGATAGATAGATAGATAGATAGATAGATAGATAGATAGATAGATAGATAGATAGATAGATAGATAGATAGATAGATAGATAGATAGATCCCCGCCAGAGCCTGGGCGAAGCCGGGCCGGGCAGCTAATATTTATCGTTTCCATCAAGGGGACTTAACATAAGAAAAGTTATTTCAAGGGTCATAACTTTTAATAACATCACTATTATTTTATGTATAGATTGTTGCATTGTTTTCAAAGATTTATAAACTTTCTGTCTATAGTTATTTACAGGCATATGAGTTATAATAAATAATGATATAATCTTTAAGGCATTTTCATAATTTTTATAAAAGTAATGCATCTATTTAAATAGTGAAAATTTTCTAACACATCTTTTTATGTTTTTAAAACCAGTGTTCATTAAAAATAATGGATTTATTTTAGACTAGATACGTTAGAATTTTATTTCTGTACTTTTTTCAGAGTGGAACTTTTGAAGTAATCGAAGCATTTGTTTTTCCCGTTCGCTTGGCAGAGAGAAGGTCAGTACACAATTAAATGGGTATATTCTTGATTTTGTTTTTGTTTTTAAAAAAAAGTTGGCCGCGTGTGTGTCAACATCACATTTTTCATTCAATGTTGTGAGTGTGCATACCTTATGCATACCTTACACGCAGCACGCCTGTTAAAATGCAGGTTGTTGTTTTTTTTCTATCCTTTGATGTACTGTTGCCTCGCATCCCAATGATTCCAACAGACATGCCATTCTTCTTCTTCTTCTTCTTTGCGTTCATCCGGAGTGTTTTTTCAGATGTGATTGCGGTGTGTCTAGTTAGGCACCCTTGGATCGAAACCCTTAGGCCAACACATCCGGCTTTTAGCGTGCATTTTTGACCAGGTTAGCATTCCTGGGAGACTCTCACTTTTGTGGTACTGTCCACCTCCCAGCTGGTAAAGTTGGAAGAGTCGGAGACTGCACGGTCATCCCTCAAATGAAGGCAGGGACAGTCCATAGCATTTTCCGCCATCCTGGGTGGCTTCCATAATTGCAGGGCCGGCACATAGCGCCCTGGTACTGGGCACACAGAGGGAATCGTCACGTCCTGCTCATGGCTGCTTTAATTCCTCACTTCAATATATTGGGCACTTCGTTCACCCCGAGCCTTTCCCGCACAAACCAAGCTGGTCTGCAGTCAGTATCCACTAAGCGAGTTTTTCGGACATGTGCTTGTCGTTGTGTCCGTCAGAGCTGTTCCAGACACGTCGGACATTCGGAAACTACCTAGTCAGAGCTGTTCCGAACAAGAGCGGCATTCGGAAACTAGGTAGTCAGAGCTGTTCCTAGCACAAGAGACAATCGGACGAGACAATTCACTCGGACGTAATTGCGTAGTGTCAATTGTTAGTTTGCCACCCGTAGGACGACACTTCCGACTTCCGGCGGACATTTTTTAATGAGGTTAGCCTTCCTCTGGTTTCGTAGCACGTAAGACTGTTGTGATGTCGCCAACATCTCAGCTGGTCAAGATAGAACGATCAGCGACATCGAGGTCGGTCCTCAAGGGAAGGCATGGGCAGACCTTGGGCATTCCCTTGCTATCCAAGGAGGCTTCCATAATTGCAGAGCCGGCACATATTGCTCTGAGACTGGGCTCACCCGAGGAGTTGCCACGTCCTGCTCATGGCTGCTTTAGTTCCTCACTTCCATGTGTTGGGCAACCCGTTTGCCACCGATCGCTCAAACACGCTCAGACCACGCAATAGGTCCGCTCGCCGTGCGTTCCATTTTGCGTCATTGAGACGTTCTTCCACTTTTGTCTATACTCTCTGTGAGCTGGATACAGACAGTTTTCGTAGCCATTTCCTTCGACTGGGGCACTTTTCTGACTTTTCGTACTCGCTCACCAGGTAGGCTACATGTGCTGCCGGCTCAGCACCTTACCTTCGTGCAGCAGTGGACGAGAAACGGCCTGGCCCTCTCATCCGGGAATCTCTCATATTCCCCAGCTGAGAGCCTTCGAACATGTAATAGAACTGAGCATGTAGCTTGCTCAGTATCACGCTTCTATTTTTCGGTAGGCGGGTATCGGCCTGGCTCTCAGATGTGAGGGTTTGTGGCTTAGAGGCGTTCAGCCACAGCCCTCGACAGGGAGCCTTAAGAGTTTTGTCCGGACCAAAAGCGTCTGCCTTCGTGCACCTTTTTAAACTTTTGACTGCTATCCTCAGTCACCTGCAGAGCAGCAGGTTGTGTCTCTCTTAGTCTGGTCCCTATCCCATATGCTGTCCGATATGTAGTTTTTTCACCCATCGGCAAGCACATGGGGTCGATGGGACACGCAAGCTCCCCCACCACGGCAAGGTGGAGACACATCGGGGGAGAGACATGCCATTCGAATTCAAACGCCTGCAGTTTCCGGTGCGACTTGCATTTGCCATGACGATCAACAAAGCACAGGGACAATCCCTACAAGTGTGTGGACTAAATTTGGAAAATCCGTGCTTCACACATGGACAGTTATATGTGGCCTACTCACGCGTTGGAAAACCTTCGGATTTATTTGTGTACGCACCAGACAGAAAAACCAAAAATATTGTTTATCAAAAAGCACTACATTAGACATCAAATTTGGTGTTCGACCATAACTGAAAAATTATACGTCAACATTTAAAAAACTAAATAATCCTAACATTAAATGAAATTTTCTAGCTGCAAACAATAAATTAGCTGCGAGGGCCCAGGGGCCGAACGCATACTCTGTACGCTTAGAGAATGTATTTGAATGTATAATGACTACTTATATGAATGTAATGAGACGCTCCCCGCCAGGGACTGGGCGAAACCGGGCCGGGTCAGACAGACAGACAGACAAGCAGACAGACAGATACATAGATAGATAGATAGATAGATAGATAGATCCCCGCCAGAGCCTGGGCGAAGCCGGGCCGGGCAGCTAGTATTAATATAAGAACAACCAACCGCATCATAAAATCACATGAATATCACATGAATATCATATGAATATCACATGAATAGCACATGACTATCACATGAATAGCACATGAATATCACACGAATATCACATGAGCAGCACATGAATAGCCCATGAATATCACACGAATATCACATGAACAGTACATGAATATCACATGAATTTCAAATGAATATCACATGAATAGCACACGAATATCACATAAATTGCATATGAATATCACAGACAGGATTGGACAATAATGATTATGGTGGTCTGCTCCAGGCCGGGACCTTGAAACAGAAGAAGAATGCACTAACACAACCACGAGATAAGGGCAGCATGAATATATCTCTCTTCTCTCTCTATCTCTCTCTCTCTCTCTCTCTCTCTCTCTCTCTCTCTCTCTCTCTCTCTCTCTCTCTCTCTCTCCCTCTCTCTCTCTCCACCTCTAATCTGCTCAACATCTAGGTAAGTCATGCAACGAGAAACGTTTAAAAATATTGAGACCAGTGACAATTTGGATTCGTTCATAAACTGTGACATATAAATTCCGGTGCTCACATATTCAGAAAGTACGGTTCCCCCTCCCAAAAAGTGTTAAAGGATTAGTAGAGTACACCCTCTCTGTCACAAGATGCGGTGAACATAAACATCTCTTCCTGAACTTAAACAGGAAACATAAAAAGCAAGCAATATCCATAGACATAAATAAATAGATGTTCACCAAGAATCACAATCAACAATGAAGAAATTGAAAATTGTACACACTTTAAATACCGTGGTTCCGTAATCAATAGTAATGGAGAGTACAACAGAAACCAGACATCGACGGGTCACAACAATGCAGAAGTTAGGCACTATTAAGAATATGTGGCACCGGAATAGCAATTAAATTAAATTTAAATTTTTCAGAATAAACATATTTCCTATTGCAATGTACACCTGATATAATATGATATAATCTAATATAATCCAATAAAATATAATAAACTGATATAATCTAATATAATCTGATATAACCAGGTGTATTATGCATGCGCTGCTAGACCAATATTTGTACGGAGTGATCGACACTCCAGAGGCAGATGTGGTGGTCAATATTTGAACGGAGTAATCGACACTCTAGAGGTAGATGTGGTGGTCAATATTTGTACGGAGTAATCGACACTCCAGAGGTAGATGTGGTGGTCAATATTTGTACGGAGTAATCGACACTCCAGAGGTAGATGTGGTGGTCAATAATTGTACGGAGTAATCGACACTCTAGAGGTAGATGTGGTGGTCAATATCTGTACGGAGTAATCGACACTCCAGAGGTAGATGTGGTGGTCAATATCTGTACGGAGTAATCGACACTCCAGAGGTAGATGTGTTGGTCAATATCTGTACGGAGTAATTGACACTCCAGAGGTAGATGTGGTGGTCAATATTTGTACGGAGTAATCGACACTCCAGAGGTAGATGTGGTGGTCAATATCTGTACGGAGTAATCGACACTCCAGAGGTAGATGTGGTGGTCAATATCTGTGCGGAGTAATTGACACTCCAGAGGTAGATGTGGTGGTCAATATTTGTGCGGAGTAATCGACACTCCAGAGGTAGATGTGGTGGTCAATATCTGTGCGGAGTAATCGACACTCCAGAGGTAGATGTGGTGGTCAATATCTGTGCGGAGTAATCGACACTCCAGAGGTAGATGTGGTGGTCAGTATTTGTGCGGAGTAATCGACACTCCAGAGGTAGATGTTGTGGTCAATATTTGTACGGAGTAATCGCCACTCCAGAGGTAGATGTGGTGGTCAATATTTGTACGGAGTAATTGACACTCCAGAGGTAGATGTGGTGATCAATATTTGTACGGAGTAATTGACACTCTAGAGGTAGATGTGGTGGTCAGTATTTGTACGGAGTAATTGACACTCCAGAGGTAGATATGGTGATCAATATTTGTACGGAGTAATCGCCACTCCAGAGGTAGATGTGGTGATCAATATTTGTACGGAGTAATCGCCACTCCAGAGGTAGATGTGGTGATCAATATTTGTACGGAGTAATCGCCACTCCAGAGGTAGATGTGGTGATCAATATTTGTACGGAGTAATCGACACTCCAGAGGTAGATGTGGTGGTCAATATTTGTACGGAGTAATCGACACTCCAGAGGTAGATGTGGTGGTCAATATTTGTGCGGAGTAATCGACACTCCAGAGGTAGATGTGGTGGTGAATATCTGTACGGAGTAATTGACACTCCAGAGGTTGATGTGGTGGTCAATATTTGTACGGAGTAATCGCCACACCAGAGGTAGATATGGTGGTCAATATCAAGCCCTCCGCATTCACTTGGCAATGCAGTTCCTGGTACCTAATTTAGGCTGAGTCCACATGTGACCCAGATCAGTTTTCCAAATCCCCCTCGATGCGGATTTGAATTCATGAACACCGGACCTTGAGGCAAGCGTCTAGCCAATAGACTGCCTCGGCTCCTGAATACATGAGGCTGAGAATCTCTCAGCATGGCCGGGATGATGCCGACGTCTGCGAAGGAATTGTCGTATGAAGATGACGACACTACATATATCATAATACACACCCTACATACAGCCTACACACAGATGACACATGATGTATACATATTCTGCACATGTCCTACATATTTAACATATAGCATACATGCAACCTACACATAAAAACAAAGGTAGTTGCATATCCTTTACAGGGCGTAGCAGTCAGCCCCAGCAGTTTTCTTTTCGTGATTCCTGGGCAAGTTTACGTTCAGTAGTTTGTCATTGCTTTCTGAATGACCAGCACCGACACCGTTTCATAAAAATCCAACGCAAGGCGGTCTGTTGCCAAATGCCCTCAGCTGTGTTTCGAACGCGGTATGTGCGATTACGAACTGTTTCCGTAACCCCTTCGCCGCGGAGCCGACTAATCTACTCGTGCTGTACACATATTCTACACATATCTTACATATGTCCTGCACATATCATATATATATATATATATATATATATATATATATATATATATATATATATATATATATATATATATATATATATATAACATATAGCCTACATGCAGCTTACACATACTGTACACATATTCTACACATGTCCTACACATATTCTACATATGTTCTACACATGTCCTACACATCGATGTGCTGACCGCCAGATATCAGGATTAACCCTTACACCTGTCAGCTGTACTTCGATGTTGACGTCTCGTTCAGCAGGCAATGATAAACTACTGAAGGTAAACTTGCCTTCTACCTCACCCCCGTGTTGGGGTTGATGACAACGTCCTATGAGGGACACGCAACATTTTAGCCGGCGCTGTGGTTAAGGAGCAGCGAATGCGTTTCATACCCGGGAGAGCTAATCCGGTCAACAAAAGCCCGCAGAAGTCGGATGTGTCGGCCTAATGGCGCAAGAACGCAGCTGTGCTATAAACAGACACAACGCAATCATGTCAGAAAAGACTCTTCGGATGAAAGTAGAAGAAGAAGAATGCGGTTCATAACAATGAATATCCGGTTCGAAATGAGCTGCATGCGATTTGGAAGCAGACCGTCTTGTGTTGATTTCCAATAATGATATGAGCGTCGGTCGTTCAGAAATAAATGGCAAACTACTGAACGTAAAATTGCCTATACAATTATAAACTGTTAACAATGCTGGGGCTGATGATGATGTCCTGCAGAAGGCATGCAACTAATTGTATCCAATCATACCCTAAACAGAGCCAAGCATGGCCGAATGAATAAGAGCGCTCCCTCTTATGCTTCTGGTGTGCTGATGCCGAGGTAGTGGGTTAAACCCCTACACCGGTCATCTGGGCTTTAATGTTAACTTCTGGTTCTTGACTTGGGGACGCAAGCTACAAGTACTTCTGAAGCCGGAGTGAGTTCGCCTGATGTCGAGGGCCACTGGTAAGCTAATCCATACGCAAAAATTAGTCCAGTGTACTAGAAGTAGTAGCAAGTGTATGGACTATGCTTGAGTTCAAAGCGAGCGAGCGAAAAAAGAAAAAATAACCCTCTTCACAAATCCTTCCCATTACCTATATGCACTCTGCGTATACCTGACATAAATGCAGGCATACAAACCTTCACTGTGACTGAATGAACCAGAATGTTTCTATACAAACACCGTGGCAACAGTTTAATGATCGATTTCCTATATCCAGACTCCAACTGCAGTTGTTAGTTGACGCCGTGTCAGTTTGAGAGCGAGGCTGCTATATCACTGTATCTGATTTCTTGCCAAACATAAAGTAGGTTAGCACCAGACATGGCACTCAATCACATGAACAAGTATTATACAGTATATGTCCAGTCACCAGACATGGCACTCAATCACATGAACCAGTATTATACAGTATATGTCCAGTCACCAGACATGGCACTCAATCACATGAACCAGTATTATACAGTATATGTCCAGTCACCAGACATGGCACTCAATCACATGAACAAGTATTATACAGTATATGTCCAGTCACCAGACATGGCACTCAATCACATGAACCAGTATTATACAGTATATGTCCAGTCACCAGACATCGCACTCAATCACATGACCATGTATTATACAGTATATGTCCAGTCACCAGACCTGGCACTCAATCACATGAACAAGTATTATACAGTATATGTCCAGTCACCAGACATGGCACTCAATCACATGAACAAGTATTATACAGTATATGTCCAGTCACCAGACATGGCACTCAATCACATGAACAAGTATTATACAGTAAATGTCCAGTCACCAGACATGGCACTCAATCACATGAACCAGTATTATACAGTATATGTCCAGTCACTGTCGTGAAATACTGAGAGTTAATGATTCCCAGATAGACGACTGTATAAACCGACTGCCCAGGTAGGAGAAGGGTTAACAACAACGGGTTGACCAGGCAGGTGTTTATAGGTTAAGACACAGAAGGGGCCGGCTAACGGCGCAGGTAAAATGTCGAGTGAAAAAATTGGTTTGCGACTAAAGCAGAGAGATAATTGGACAGCACATTGCGGTATGGATGTGAAACGGTTCAGAGCTGTAATTTTTCCACTAACGATGATAATGCAGTCTGGATGTGAGGTGTCCAGCAATGTCAAGGACTATGCGGCAAAGATGACCTATTAAAGAGTGGCTACGTCTTTGTGTCGAGAGAGTGTGTTTATTAGGTTTCGGGAGAGAAGGATGATGTAAAGGGATTGTGCTGCGTTCGGATGAACGTTTGTGTATCTATTGTGCATTAGTACTCCCAATTCAGACTAGGATGTTTATAAGGTATTAATATATTAGAGTATGGTTTAATATAGGAATATAGATGTGCGTGAAGTGCATTTAACATTGCTTTCTATTAGTAGGAATAGTATAGACGTTAGGTGAATCTTCTATCCTATGTCAGAGTGGGTTTTTTCGGAAGCCTTTTCATTTCGGCTGGAGGAAAAGACACTCACATAGGAGAGAAGAGGAAGCAGACACAGATCTCATTATTAAATGTATATCACACAGGTTTCCATACCAGTTGGGACTTATCAACTAAGACATAACACAGAGGGCTGTGGTCAAGATCACCCAGTGTTGATAAAGCACAAGAAAGCACTTTAAAGTAATAAAGCACGACACTTGTGCATAAGAAAGGAAAGAACAGCATGTTCATAGTAAGAAGCAAGGAGGGCAGAGAATGTAAAATAGAGATCATTGAAACTAATAGAAAAACTCAAATGACTCAGTATCGAAGAGTTGCAAGGTGCATACAAAGTGACTATACCCATTAAGAACTATCCAGTGTAGAACTTGTACAGGACAAAAATAGAAGACTAGAAACTCGATGTGTTTTCCAAGATGGAATTAAGAACACTATAAAATAAGAAAGACCATTCCGTTTAAGTGGACAGCATATGGTGATCGGGTTAAATACATTCATACGGTGGTGAACATTTTTCATTACAAAAAACGGATATATCTACAGACTCAAGCAGACGGAGCTGTCAGGGTGAGATCATTCCGTTGTATCTATGTAATGTCCTGTACTCTAGCTGAGAGAAGAGACGAGAGAAACCACGGAGACTATCTATCAACATCTTATCTGGCATCCACACTAGAAGAACATACCAACTACATAGACAATATCCATACATACACCAGACATAGTTTTTATTAATAAATCTTTTATCTTATCGTTGAAAGGAACTGTTGTCGGAGTATGTGTTGAGGGAATAATAGAGAGAGAGAAAGAAATAGATATATGGAATGGAAGACAGAAGAGAGGAGTGTAGACAAAAGTCAGTCAATAATCCCAACAGATACTAAGTAAAGATGTGCTTGTTGATTCCAATCTCCTCTCGGGATTAACAGGACAGTCACCAGACATCGCACTCAATCACATGAACCAGTATTATACAGTATATGTCCAGTCACCAGACATGGCACTCAATCACATGAACCAGTATTATACAGTATATGTCCAGTCACCAGACATAGCACTCAATCACATGAACCAGTATTATACAGTATATGTCCAGTCACCAGACATGGCACTCAATCACATGAACAAGTATTATACAGTATATGTCCAGTCACCAGACATGGCACTCAATCACATGAACAAGTATTATACAGTATATGTCCAGTCACCAGACATGGCACTCAATCACATGAACCAGTATTATACAGTATATGTCCAGTCACCAGACATGGCACTCAATCACATGAACAAGTATTATACAGTATATGTCCAGTCACCAGACATGGCACTCAATCACATGAACCAGTATTATACAGTATATGTCCAGTCACCAGACATCGCACTCAATCACATGAACCAGTATTATACAGTATATGTCCTGTCACCAGACATGGCACTCAATCACATGAACCAGTATTATACAGTATATGTCCAGTCACCAGACATGGCACTCAATCACAAGAACAAGTATTATACAGTATATGTCCAGTCACCAGACATGGCACTCAATCACATGAACCAGTATTATACAGTATATGTCCAGTCACCAGACATCGCACTCAATCACATGAACCAGTATTATACAGTATATGTCCAGTCACCAGACATGGCACTCAATCACATGAACCAGTATTATACAGTATATGTCCAGTCACCAGACATGGCACTCAATCACATGAACAAGTATTATACAGTATATGTCCAGTCACCAGACATGGCACTCAATCACATGAACAAGTATTATACAGTATATGTCCAGTCACCAGACATGGCACTCAATCACATGAACCAGTATTATACAGTATATGTCCAGTCACCAGACCTGGCACTCAATCACATGAACCAGTATTATACAGTATATGTCCAGTCACCAGACATGGCACTCAATCACATGAACCAGTATTATACAGTATATGTCCAGTCACCAGACCTGGCACTCAATCACATGAACAAGTATTATACAGTATATGTCCAGTCACCAGACATGGCACTCAATCACATGAACAAGTATTATACAGTATATGTCCAGTCACCAGACATGGCACTCAATCACATGAACCAGTATTATACAGTATATGTCCAGTCACCAGACATGGCACTCAATCACATGAACCAGTATTATACAGTATATGTCCAGTCACCAGACATGGCACTCAATCACATGAACAAGTATTATACAGTATATGTCCAGTCACCAGGCATTCACATTGTGTTAGGTACAACGAAACAAAATAAATAACATTATGACCCTAGTATGGTGATATATCACCCGTGTGTTCAAATGGAAGGTCACATTTCGCGATATAGTATCCTTCGGCACGGTACCAGTTAATGAAGAACGAGGGCACATATTTGGTAGTCTTGTAAGTAACTTCCCTCTATTGTTGTTTTTTGGTAGTCTTGTTACTGACTTCCCCTTCGTATTGTATTTTGTCCTTAGTGGTACTAAATGCGAGTTACTTTCTGAAGCCAGCATCTTATCCTTGCGCCAACTGCTGTCTCCTCTTCACATATGTTGTCTAGATACTGCCTATTCTCTGGGTGGATCGCCAAGTACCAAAGGGAAGCTATGGAGAATTATGACTACAGCAATTGTCCTTTAATACGCATTAACTTCCCTTTGAAGGTCTTGTGTCAGGGGCTCTCCGACCGTTTGATCCACAATCTAGGATCATTGTCACATCCTGAGAAAACCCCATAACTTTCTCACCCAAGTCGTAAGACAATGGGCGCTAGTTTCTTTATGTCCCGCACCCCTTCAGCTGCTAACTTCCTATTCCACATATCCCAATTTCAAGGAAGTCGCAGCTCTGTTTCTTTTCACTTTGCCAGTTCTTGTTTATTCTTCCTAACGCTTCCTCATTTCAAGATCTTTTCGCGTTTTCTTTTTCTAAACATTATTTTCCCCCCAACATTCATGATTTTATTTCTCTGCTATTCTTGGGGTTTATTTAGTGCATCGTTTGAAATCTGAACGGCCTGGGTGCTTCCTGGCTCGGAGTACCGCGCGGGCTTTGTCTTTGAAACGACCTTCAAAGATCAAATAGGGCGCAGATTATGGCTACTCGGGGATGGTAGAGTGGAGATTTACGTGACATGCTGCCAGGGTCAGCCGCTCGTCAATCACATGTCACAATTTCGTCACAAAGACCAAATAGAATGGCGATGATGACAGAAAGAAAAGATTTAACCGGCAACAAATGCAAGAAGAGAAGGAATGATGGAACATGTTCGATGGGATAGCAAGGACGACCAGTTTTGTGGTGAATGAGTGGTAGGAAGTAGAAAGGACGTGTTTGAAGTATGTATATAAAACATTGTACCTTTGCTGCGAAATTGTGTTGACGAATGAAGTTTAAAGGCATGTTGTTATTGGTGCTGACAGTTTACTAGCGGGCTGTTTCTGGTCGTTTGTATTTTTGTTTTGTTTTTTTCATTGACGAGAAACCAATATTCAATGTAGGGAGAACTTGTGATGGGGTTTGTCAACCAAGCAACCACACAATCTATCAATCAATACATTTAACATGCATAAACAACCAGTCAACCAACCACCAACACATCATCTACAGAACATTCTAACCAATCAACCAACCAACAAACCAACCAACTACCCAAGCCACCAACAAACCATACATCCAACATACCGAGCAATAAACCAACCAATCAACCAACCAATCAATAAACCATCCACACATCTGATCATGCAACCAACTAACTAATAAACCAAGCGACAAACAAACAACCCAACTTACCAATCAACCACCAAACCTACGAATAAACCAACCAAGTAACAACCCTACCAATCTACCAGCCAATCAACAAACCAACCAATCAACCAACCAAGCGACAAACAAACTAATCAACCAGCCATGCAACAATTTTCCAGTTTATAATGAAATATTTCACTGTCCTAAAAAATTGTTCCGGGACAATCACGGCCCTGGTTTTTTTTTTCCCCAATGATATATTTAAATAAACCAAACTCTTTTAGAGTTTCAGTTGTTAAAATATTATCTTTGAAAACATAAAATGTCCCCTCGCACAAACACAAGTGGTATCACTTTCATATTTGCTGTATATAAGTACAGGTCATCGCTTTCTGTTGTGACGTGTACACAATTAGTTGTAAGCTGTAACCATTTCAAATGGTGAGCTCTGTGTCTGGTGAAATTAATGACATCTGTTTTGGTGAATTACAGATGGGTAAGAGATCTCGCGGTCGGCCTCTACAACGATACAAAGTTGTGTGTAAGCGGGACATGATTGATACAGGCAAGTCGCCGCTTATCGTGTTGCGTGGAGGGAACATATCAGAAATTGAACACAAAGGAGAAAATTATTGCAGATAGGTCACACACACACAGCGCGTCAGAGTTAAGATGGTGTGTGATGGTGAAAATGCCCACGTGTTCATATGAATCCACTGTGAACTAACATTTCCAGGGCGAATTGGACTTATCAGTCACATTCGCTACCGCCACGGGTTGTAGTTATTATGCCTGTTTGAAGCACAATGTAACAAACTATCGTCTGGCAAGACGGCAAAGTGCCAGTGTAATGGTAGGGTTACCAGACTGTGTGACTGAGACACTTGGACATTTCTCTGAAGCATATGAAGAATCAGTGACCACTGTGACTGAAAGATATACCGCTGTCGCTGTTTGAGCTGGTGGCAGGTTAGTGGTTTTATTTCACATACCGGTCGGTTGGAATTGTACGTTGACTTGTCGTTCACAAAGCAATTGGAAACTACTGAACGTAATAAGTCCTTAAAAAATCGCCCTGGAGTTGATCGCAAAGTAAAGAGGCCGGCAAGATCTTGTCTTCATCCCCCACCGAGTGCCGAATGGTTAGGCAAATATGGGGCCAGCACAATTTACTCTATACACATTAAGGCCTCTGCCCCCCCCCCTCTCCCCCCAAGTCTCGTACCATATTCATGGAGTCCCGACACAACAAGCATGGATGAACGTCTGTGTCTTTAGCCACGCTCTTGCCTTTGTTACTGCCATAACTTCCGTGAATGTCTGTGTCCCCAGCCACGCTCTTGCCTTTGTTACTGCTATAACTTCCGTGGGTGAACGTCTGTGTCCCCAGCCAGGCTCTTGCCTTTGATACTGCCATAACTTCCGTGGATGAACGTCTGTGTCCCCAGCCAGGCTCTTACCTTTGTTACTGCCATAACTTCCGTGAACGTCTGTGTCCCCAGCCAGGCTCTTACCTTTGTTACTGCCATAACTTCCGTGAACATCTGTGTCCCCAGCCAGGCTCTTACCTTTGTTACTGCCATAACTTCCGTGAACGTCTGTGTCCCCAGCCAGGCTCTCGCCTTTGTTACTGCCATAACTTCCGTGAACGTCTGTGTCCCTAGCCAGGCTCTTACCTTTGTTACTGCCATAACTTCCGTGAACGTCTGTGTCCCCAGCCAGGCTCTTGCCTTTGTTACTCCCATAACTTCCGTGAACGTCTGTTTCCCCATTCTTGCTAGTGCCATAACCTCAGTGGACGAAGCTCTCCCTCAAAGCTGGACAGTGAAAGCCCATGTGCTTCTCACGGTAGATGATTATAACACCATGGGAAGCGTTTAAAAAAATCTGAACCTGTGTTTCTGTCGGGTGTTAGCCGACATGTAAGGTAGGTGACATTGTTGCTGATTTTACGTCACTTGCAGGCGGGCGTGTGTAGTAGATCTCGGTCAGTTAAGACTGAGCTGTTGTCGTTTTGAACGACTTGCTGTACGATAAATGAAGACTGTAAAATAAACAAACTGCTGCTCACATCAAGGTAAAACACAAACTCGAATACTTAGTGATAGTTAATAAACTTCGTGGAAAAACTGTAAAACTGAAGACAAAATGAGATAAATACATTGATGGTTCATCCAAACGACATAATAATAAAAGGAACAGATTTGATCACATACTATGGGGAAAAGCAAGAATCATCACCAATGCTAGCCGGCTTGTGCTTGATGAAGATGACGATGAAATCATCAATAAAGACGTCACCAGCACCCGGCGATTCTATGCCCGTGCCATTGAGATGTTTTTACATTTGGAAAGGATCATTACCTTGACTGCACAAGGATTGAGTTGAGTTTAATCAAGAACCCACAACTTTGCACTCGTGACATTCCCATACTTGTTCCGTAATCATCTTCAACAGCCAGCGAGGAGTCCCAAAAATAACGTACCAGTAGCAGTCTGAGTACAAGCCTGTCTTGCTTTTCCTATGGGTCCTGAGTGTGGGCCAGATCCTCTAGTCACTCCCTGCAGCACCATACTCTTCAGGCTGTGATGATCTACCCGTTCTTCTGTACTATACAGACAAGCCCAAAGTGCCCGGACCACGTCTACGTTATCATGCACCAATACCCCACCAAGGGGTGGTGAACCAGCCAATCTGTCCGCCTGCTCGTTTCCCACCGCGCTAGCATGTCCTGGGATACCAATCCAACAGATGATTCTAGTGTTGATGGTTGTATAGAAGCCTGCCTCTCTGCGACGGCAAAGGTAACAAGAAACATACTAATCGAACAAAGAGAGCATGATGAAGGTAAATTCTCCAAACCTGGTTTCTTCTTCGTTCATCCGGGTTATTTTTTCTTTTTTTTTTCGGATGTGATTGCGTTGTGCCTGTTTACAGCAGAGCTGCGTTCTTGCGCCGTTAGGCCGACACATCCGACTTCTGCGGGCATTTGTTGACCGGGTTAACCTTCCCGGGAAAAACCTGGCTTGAACCTTGCTTCTTAACCGAATCTTATATTGATACTATAAATACCCCACAATGGTGCATTCCTTTCTTAATGCAAGAATTTGAGTAGCATGCATTTTACCGTCGAGTAAGCACGTTTGTGATTATCAGAAGTAGTTCCACCTCATCCAATGTTTCTGCCCCTTTAAACTGCTTACCCTTTAGCTCACAACTTTGCTTTCATTTCTAAATGCAAGAAATTAAAAATATGGAACAAACATGTGTTAAAGATTAAACTAATTAAGGAACACAAATAGCCGTATATTAGCCAGTCTGACAGCCCAAAGTATTTCTCTATAACTGAATGCATTTCATTACAGTTGTATCGCTCGTTTGCTGATTGTATTCATTAAACGCGTATACTATTAACTATAATTATCATGTGCTAACATACCTTCTTTACAATGTCAGCGAATACGTCAGGGTTCGAATTACTTTGAACATGTTTAGTAGTAGCTTCCGAGACACTTTACTGCCTGGCTGATTCCAACTGGACATGCACGTACAGCCTGTAGAGATGATATTCTTGAGCTTGTCTCTCGGCGAGACAGTTTCCAAACAAGCTCATGTCAATACAGACTGAGGTTTCTCATTAACTGCACAGATTCGTCTTTGGTTTTGAGATCTATGAAGAATCTCCTTCAATGCAGCTAGATACACCTATGAGTGCTCCAATCATGATCGTCATGTGTCATGCCGATAAGTAGAGGAGGTCATTGCTCGCCATCTCTCTCAATCACCATAATAATGTGTTACTTCTCGATTTTGCCTCGTGGCCATGCCTTACAGATATTTTTCTATTTGTCTTCCTTTTGCTATTTTTTTTATCAATCTTACCTGCTGTTACTAACTTTTCCAATTTATTTAAATTCATAATACGTCCATAAAATCTGGAAAGTCTGCGCCCAAATTCTCCAGTCAGTGTACGGGGTTGATTCGTTTCTTGTAGATTTGTTCAAGGTTATTCTACAAACAATTCTACGAAAAATCATAATGACAAGACTTCGTAAGAAAATGGAAGAAGAGGTTATTGTGGTTCAAGCTGGATTTAGAAAAGGAAGAGGAACAAGAGATCACATATTCAACACGCGTTTAATAATAGAAAAGTGCAGAGAATTAATGCACAACTAGTCTCATATTTTGTGAGTTATTCAATGACTGTGTACATCATCAGAAACTTTGCGAAATCATGAGGAATATGTGCTTTCCATCACATGTAGTACCACTCATAAAAATGCTCTACCTAGACCAACAAGCAGCAGTTAGAATAGATGGCGAGGCATCAGATTGGTTTGACATCAAGCAAGGAGTCCGTCAGGGCTGCGTGCTGTCACCCTATTTGTTTAACCTGTACGCCGAAAATATAATGAGAAATGTAAGAGATGATATAAACAGGGAGCTATATGATGCCCTAAACATCGGCTGTCATGACATACCGGAGATTCGATATGCTGATGATACAATATTACTATCCACAACACAGAATGGCATAGAAAACCTAATAACCTCAACCCAAAGAAATAGTGAACATCACAACTTATATCTTAACATAGCAAAAACAAAGATAATGCATACAGATAAAACTACTATGGAGAAATAAATATATGTTATTGAGGAAAGATTGGAGGTGGTGGACAGTTTTGAAAATCTTGTGTCATTGATTACCAACAATGGTGACACTATGAAAGAAATTAAACGACGACTATCAATTGCTCTTCAAAGATTAAAACATTAGAATAAATTATTGAGTGAGACACATAGAACTATAAAAATTAGATTTTTAACAGCATGCATCTTTCCCATTGCAACATATGCCTGTGAGATCTGGAGACTTGCTAAATAAGCTAAACAGCGTATAAATGCCTTTGACTATAAATGTTATAGACGAGTTCTAAGAATATCTTGGGTAAAGAAAAGAAACAAAAATGAACCTATACTTCAAGAGCTGAATATTGAAGAGGGTTGGCTATTAAAGACGATAAAACAAAGAAAATTGATTTATTTTGGTCACATGAAACGTCATGAGAGTTCGGAGAGAACGATAATAGAGCGGTATATGCCTGGGAAGAGAGGAAGAGGAAGGCCAAAGAGAAGATGGGTGCAGGATGTGACGGATGATTTCCAGATGGATGTATCGGAAGCGGGACATCTTGCTTGTGATCGAGAAGTTTTCCGGAAGGTTGTTATTGGAGCGATGTTCTGCAAAGGACATGCTACAGAATGTTTGAATGAATGAATGAATGGATGAATGAGATTTGTTTAGTTATATTATTGTGCATCCAAGGTATTCTTTGCATTTTCTTCAGAAACCACATCACCACTTCATTTAGATTTTTTTTTTTTTTTCAGTTGGTCTGCTCATTATCCATGTCTCACATCCATACAAATGTATAGGTTCCAGGTAGCAACTTCAAGACTCTTTATCTCTCGAGGGGGAGGAGGAGGAGGAGGAGGAGGAGGAGGAGGAGGAGGAGGAGGAGGAGGAGGAGGAGGAGAAGGAGACGCAGAAGAAGTGGAAGAAGAAGAAGAAGAAGAAGAAGAAGAAGAAGAAGAAGAAGAAGAAGAAGAAGAAGAAGAAGAAGAAGAAGAAGAAGAAGAAGAAGAAGAAGAAGAAGAAGAAGAAGAAGAAGAAGAAGAAGAAGAAGAAGAAAGGGAAGAAGAAGAAGAAGAAGAAGAAGAAGAAGAAGAAGAAGAAGAAGAAGAAGAAGAATAAGAAGAAGAAGAAGAAGAAGAAGAAGAAGAAGAAGAAGAAGAAGAAGAAGAAGAAGAAGAAGCAGAAGAAGAAGAAGGAGGAGGAGGAGGAAGAGGAAATGGAGGAGGAGGAGGAGGAGAAGGAGACGCAGAAGAAGTGGAAGAAGAAGAAGAAGAAGAAGAAGAAGAAGAAGAAGAAGAAGAAGAAGAAGAAGAAGAAGAAGAAGAAGAAGAAGAAGAAGAAGAAGAAGAAGAAGGAGGAGGAGGAGGAAGAGGAGATGGAGGAGGAGGAGGAGGAGGAGGAGACGCAGAAGAAGTGGAAGAAGAAGAAGAAGAAGAAGAAGAAGAAGAAGAAGAAGAAGAAGAAGAAGAAGAAGAAGAAGAAGAAGAAGAAGAAGAAGAAGAAGGAGGAGGAGGAGGAAGAGGAGATGGAGGAGGAGGAGGAGGAGGAGGAGGAGAAGGAGACGCAGAAGAAGTGGAAGAAGAAGAAGAAGAAGAAGAAGAAGAAGAAGAAGAAGAAGAAGAAGAAGAAGAAGAAGAAGAAGAAGAAGAAGAAGAAGAAGGAAAAGAGTAGGAGGAGGGGGTGAAGGGGTGACACTAAAGAATTTATTTTTCTTGGAAGGTCAGTTTATTGGTATCACTGCACTTCAGTACTCCGATGATATGCCTGGCCCGAGGTTTGCACAGTCGGAATACTGATTTCTCTTTATTTATAGATTACGTTTCAAAAACGGTTGTACGGAGTCCATGACAAAAGTCAACGAAAACAAAATGGCAACTGCTTGAATGAGCGTCTTGCGGGTAACGATGTCCACGGTCGATGGGGCAGACGGATGTGAGGCCACCCTACCATGCCTCCATACCTGCAGGAGAATGACAAGTGTTCACAGACAGCTACGTTGCAACACGTGTCCGCGTCACATTAATTTTATGGCGTATTGTAGGCTCGGGGCGAGCTAGTCACTGCAATAATGTTTTGTATACCCATTGATCTGGATCTGTAGAACTCCTTTCCAGACTAAAGTCCTTTGATCTCCCCCAGGCAGGATCTTCAGGCATTCGTGTACTACCGTAGTACAGCCCAGTATAAAGCAGCCGTACATTGAGACATTTTACCCACGAGTTTGTCTTCCTTGCTTTGAAGTCTTTCACATGGTGACTCTCTCTCGTATACGGGCATTTTGTGTAGTGAAAACGGCTCTGTTATTTTTGTGTATTGAAATGTTCGGGTTTCTTGGGCGGGACATGTCGTCCTTTGGCTGAGTTTGTGCGCCACAGACGAGATCCATTTACAGAAGTGTCTGACTAGTGGTCGTATTGTGTTCAATGTAAAGTCCAGTGAACATTGAATACGTCCTGTGGACCAGTTGTCAGGAACCATATTTGGGATGTGATGTTTAGAAGAGTTATAGGCATTCAACTCTTAATAGTTGGGTTAATCCTTTCATCTGTGGCCTGGTTTATGTAAGTAGTCTATACTGAATCGTAGTACGATACTTGGTAGTGCATTGACTTACCACCATAGCGTCAACAGATCAATCCCTGGAAACTTTGTTGTGTTGTATGGATTTGGAAATGGGTCACTTTCATTGCAGTCGGATATATCAATAAGTGCTCACATTTTGTTTAATAGATCATACAAAAGGAAAATCTCATCTCATAGATTATGCAAAAGGAAAATCTCATCTTACAGATCATAAAAAAAGAAAATCTCATCTCATAGATCATACAAAAGGATAATCTCATTTCATATATCATATAAAAGGAAAATCTCATCTCCTAGATCATACACAAAGAAAATCTCATTTCATTGATCATACAAAAATAACATCTCATCTCACAGATCATACAACAGGAAAACCTCATCACATAGATCATACAAAAGAAAAATATCATCTCACATATCATAAAAAAGGAAAAGTCTCATCTCATCGATCATACAAAGGGAAAATCTCATCATATAGATCATTTTTTTTTTTTTTTTTTTTTTTTTTTTTGTTTTTTTTTTTTTTGTTTTGCATATCCTTTACAGGACATCGCTGTCAACACCAGCATCTTTCAGCTGTATATCGATTTCTTGGCAAGATTACGCTCAGTAGTTTGCCATTGCTTTCTGAGCGGCCGGCTCACATACCCCGTAAGTCACAGATGCGATTCGAACCACCGCTGATTCTTACCGTCATCACGTTAACCGACGAGAGTATACGAGATTACGGAGAAAAGTCATAACCTCTAAGCCACGAAGCCGGCATATAGATCATACAAACAGAAAATATCATCTGGTAGATCATACAAAATGAAAATATCATCTGATAGATCATACAGAAGGAAAATCTCATCTCATAGATCATATACAAGGAAAATCTCATCTCATAGATCATACAAAGGGAAAATCTCATCTCATAGATCATACAAACAGAAAATATCATCTAGTAGATCATACAAAATGAAAATATCATCTGATAGATCATACAGAAGGAAAATCTCATCTCATAGGTCATATAAAAGGAAAGTCTCATCCCATAGATCATAGAAAAGTAAAATATCTCAAAGATCATACAAAAGCAAAATCTAATCTCATAAATCATACAAAGGGAAAATCCCATCTCATAAATCATTCAAAAGGTAAAATCGCAGCACAGAGCGATAGCTATTTAGGAGCCACTTGCGTATACCAAATCACACCTACTATACATGTCCATTTGTAGATATATTTTCTCATTTTAAAATTTAGCCCAGCCAGTGGCCATCGCAAACTTCCGTTTTGATTTCATCCAGAGGATCTGGCCAACACTCAGGACTCACAGGAAAAGCCAAACTGACACATAATCAGACTGCTCCTGGTGCCTTTAATAATGGGACTCATCGCTGGATCGCAAAGACAAGGACGGATCATGTAAGGGAATGGCCCGAGCGCTGTTATATATGTTCTTAACTCAACTCAACTCTTTTTGTTTTAAATTTCAAACCACCAGAAGGTTCGTTACGTATTCAACATAGACGCGGGTAAGTGGGCATTTTCATCCATATCCAAGGCAGATGATACGTCCCATCCACTATGTCGTGATCATATCGCCAATTTCTTTCTTATTCTAGAACTCCTTCAGTTCCTGCCGTGAACTGAACCACGGCTGTACAAGCCATAGGTGACAGCGGACACCTTTGACTTACTCTTCTAACCCATCCCGCCCAGAAAATAGAACTACATCTGAAGAGACGAAGGTCAGCATGGCCAAATGGATAAGAACGCTGGATCTTACACATCCGGTGTTCTGATACCGAGGTAGCGGGTTCAACCACTACAACGGTCAGTTGGATTAAAATATTAATTTCTCGTCCTTGACGCGAAGACGTAAATTACAAGTACCCCTGAAGTCGGTGTGGGTTCGCCTTACGGCGAGGGACACTGGTATTAGGAAAAGCTAACCCACACGTAAATATCAGTCCAGTGCATTAAAAGCAGTTGGACATGTATGAACTACGCTTGATTTCAAAACGAGGAACAAAGAGAAATCTGAAGAGGCAAGTTCAAAAGTAACTAGAGAATACATGCTCAATACAAAAAGACACAGTCAGTAGTTATAAAAACAAAGTGAAGACGATGGAGCTGCGTGTGGAGAGACAAAAGCAGTCATCAACAGTAAAACTGTTGTTTGCTTTCTATATATATATATATATATATATATATATATATATATATATATATATATATATATATATATATATATATATATATATATATACATATATATCTTGTTGTGTGGGACAGGTAGATTTTGAGCCTGAGTAATTGCGGCCGCCGCGTGCACTGGCAATTAACTGTGCACGTAAGGGTTTTCTTTTGTTCCACCGGACAGAAAAAAAAAGGTATCACCTTACCGAGAATTCGAACCGGGTCTCCTGAATGAGACCCCAGCGCTCTAACCACTCGGCCAAGTGCTGATCAACAATTACTTTACAGAATCATGGGTGGCGGCGGGCTCAGAATGTCCGCCTCAAACATGTTGGACAGTGTATTAGATGCTGGGTAAAGCTAGATGTGTAAACCAAGTACCTTAGTTGCTTGGCCTGTGTTTCTCAACTTTGAAAGACAACGCTCAGGGCACACAATCATTGGCTTTATGTGTAATGACAGCAAAAAACAAAAAGACAAACAAACAAAGGAAAGACGGCTGAAGAAATATCTATAGACACATCATGTCTTATTACTTAGAGGCGACCAAGAGGTCATCTGTACTCTTATAGCGAGCTAAATCAAACACGGTCTACTTAACGACATGAACTTTACACAAATAAATGCATTCGCATGTGTGCAAGGAAAACAAACAACTAGTGGGACATACATAACCAACAAGACTGCAGGCTCTGTAAGAGATTCAGGTGGGCAGGATGATCTAGCGGTAGATTCTAAGAGAGATTCAGGTGGACAACATGACCCGCATGTAGAATCTATCAGAGATTCAGGTCGAGAGCATGGCCAAGCTGTAGATTCTAAGAGAGATTCAAGCGGACAACATGGCCTTCCTGTAGACTCTACGAGAGATTTAGGTCTACAGTACGGCCGAAATGTAGATTCTATGAAAGATTCCGAACGATAGAATGACCTATACGTTGAAACTGCGAATGATGCAGCGCTTAATTATAGATTCTACGAAAGATTCAGGACACCAGTATGGCTTAGCTGTAGACTTTACGAGATATTCAATGTGGCACCGTTGCTTAGCTGTAGACTCTTAGGCCGACAAAATATCCAAACTATACTCTTTACCAGATATCCATGGCAGCAACACGCCCTACCTAACTTGAGTAAATACCGACCAGTAATGAAGGGGAACTACGAGGAGCTCATGGAGGCCACTGAACAAGTACCAGTGAATCAAACGGTGAGGGACAAGCACTGGTGCTGGATATTCTCGTAACATACAGAGAAAACCCGAGAATGGTAAAACGACAAAGGCAATTACCTGGAACTCACAGGGTAATCGAAATAGAGGGGAAATATAAACAAACAGAGGTGCGAATTATAGATAGAAATGTGTAGTATGGGCAGGGCATGTTTGGGGTTACATGAGATACTAAAGGAAAGAACGGCATGGAGATAGGTGACTCCAATGGGAGATGAACGGCGAGAGAAGAATGGAAAGGACCAAACAGGCTACTGACAAACAGTAACAATACATCTAGTCTACTTTCTTTCGCCTTTAATATTTTATTGTCTTTGTTTTCAGAGAATATCCGATGTTTGCGCCTTTCTGCCGACATCTCGCAGTTCAACATGAATATTCCCCTCTGCCGTGTCTCTATCTGACCGACGTAAAGGTATTTGAGCGTTCCAAGAGCTATACCGACGGTAGCGCAACTACTGTTGGGGTCTTCATGTCGGACAGATCACGGGATAGGAACCAGACGAAGAGAAACACATATTGCTGCCTTGTAGGTAGACTGGGGACAGTCAAAGGCTAGAGAGAGCACACCCGAGAAATCCTTATCGAATCCGGATGTACTAAGCCACAGGCTTAATGAAACAGTGCAACGTAATTCAATAAGTCGATGATGCCACACATGCAAAGAAATTAGAATGGTGCTAATTCCGGGAAGTCCGGCCAGGCGGTGACAATGCCTGTCCCCCTGCCTCGAGAAGGTCCACCAAATGCTGCTGGTGATCATCGTCCCCTAGTCTGTCGAGTCAAGACCCAGAGGGATAAGGTGAGAGCTGTTGACCAAACACTCTGAACACTAAAATATACTACAGTGGAATGCCGATCGAGTTCTTAACAAGAAAGTCGTCTAAACATATCGTCTCCTTAAAGATAGAATTGCTGTGGCAGGCATCCAAAAGCCACACCTCAGCGCCCATCACACATTCTCAGTCAGAGGATATCAGGACCCACGTTTAGATCGCGCGAAGGACACAACGGATGAGTTCTAATATTTGCACCAAATGCAATACCTTGCCGTGAAGTATCTTTGATATCTGATAATCAAATACAATTTATATTTCTATGCTAGCAAATGCATTATCTGGAAAGTCCGAATCGAAAGCTCCCTGTGTGTATGTCATCTGGAGACTACAATCTTCTGGTTTCCAGCGAAGCAACCTGTGGTGAACGGAAGGCCCAAATTACGGAATGTGCAGGACGTGATCATCAAGTGATGATGATGCAGGACGTGACGATTCCTTGGGTGAGCCCAGTACCATAGTGCTTTGTGAATGCCCATGATCTGCAACCAGTAGCGCGTTGTGAATGTCCATGATCTGCAACCAGTAGCGCGTTGTGAATGTCCATGATCTGCCAACAGTAGCGCTTTGTGAATGCCCATGATCTACAAACAGTAGCACTTTGTGAATGCCTATGATTTGCAAACAGCCTTGCCTTGAGGGCCGACTGGAATGTGTTCATGTGTTCTAAACGGGCCAGGTAGGATGGAGGGATGAAGATGGCACTACAACGTTAAGAGTGGAGCGTGCAAACATCGCAGCATTGTTTTAAACAGACATAACGCAATTACTTCCAAAACAAACATTTCGGATGACGAAAAAGAGAAAGAAGAACATTAATGTTTACCACCCGACCCTAGAAAGATTTGGAACACCTACTACAATTATCCTAAACATACTTTTGTGCATGGCTTTCTAGAATAACATGTTATCATCTCATCATGATTATGTGGTAGGGTATTTACAGAACGTCGCTCACAAGAAAGATCCTCCGAAAAGTGTCTTGGTCCTTTGTCAGATCTGCCTCATACACTGTCATATCCGTAGTCTCTGCAATGTCCTGTGTCCATGATCTCTGCAATGTCCTGTGTCTATAG
Source organism: Cepaea hortensis (assembly GCA_963921405.1). Lineage (NCBI taxonomy): Eukaryota > Metazoa > Mollusca > Gastropoda > Stylommatophora > Helicidae > Cepaea > Cepaea hortensis. Next base: position 54,354,341 of record OY992897.1, read on the forward strand.
TCTCTGCAATGTTATGTGTCCATGGTCTCTGCAATGTTCTGTGACCATGGTCTCCGCAATGTACTGTGTACATGATATCTGCAATGTTCTGTGTCTATAGTCTCTGCAATGTTATGTGTCTATAGTCTCTGCAGTGTTATGTGTCCATGGTCTCTGCAATGTTATGTGTCCATGGTCTCCGCAATGTACTGTGTACATGATCTCTGCAATGCCCTGTGTCCATGGTCTCTGCAATGTTCTGTGTCTATAGTCTCTGCAATGTTATGTGTCCATGGTCTCTGCAATGTTCTGTGTCTATAGTCTCCGCAATGTTATGTGTCCATGGTCTCTGCAAAGTTCTGTGTCTATAGTCTCTGCAATGTTATGTGTCCATGGTCTCTGCAATGCCCTGTGTCCATAGTCTCTACAACGTCCTGTGTCCATGGTCTCTGCAATGTTCTGTGTCTAGTCTCTGCAATGTTATGTGTCCATTGTCTCTGCAATGTTCTGTGACCATGGTCTCGGCAATGTACTGTGTCCATGGTCTCTGCAATGTTCTGTGTCTATAGTCTCTGCAATGTTATGTGTCCATGGTCTCTGCAATGCCCTGTGTCCATGGTCTCTGCAATGTTCTGTGTCTATAGTCTCTGCAATGTTATGTGTCCATGGTCTCTGCAATACCCAGTTTCAATGATCTCTTCAATGGTCTGTGTCCATGATCTCTGCAATGCCGCGTGTTATTGGTCTCTGCAATGTCCTGTGTCTATGGTCTCTGCAATGTCCTGTGTCCATGATCTCTGCAATGTTCGTTTTCATTGTCAGTGCAATGGTCTGTTTCCATGATCTCTGCAATGTTCTGAGTCCATGGTCTCAGCAATGTTTTGTTTCCAAGGTCTCGCCAATGTCCTACGTCCATGATCACTACAATGTTATGTGTCCATGGTCTCTGCAATGTCCTGTGTCCATGATCTCTGCATTTCCCTGTGTCCATTGTCTCTGCAATGTCCTGTGTCCATGATATCTGCAATGTCCAGTGTCCATGATCTCTGCAATACACCGCGTCACTGGTCTCTGCAATGTCCTGTGTCCATGACCTCTGCAGTGGCCTGTGTCCATGACCTCTGCAATACCCCGCGTAACTGGTCTGTGCAATGTCCTGTGTTTATGGTCTCTGCAAAGTCCTGCGTCCATGGTCTCTGGAATGTTCTGTGTCAAGTGTCTCAGCAATGTTCTTTGTCTATCATCTCTGCAATATTTTGCGTCCATCATCTCTGCAATGTCCTTTGTCGATGATATCTGTTTCCATGATCGGTGCAATGTTCTGTGTCCATGATCTCTGCAATGTTCTGTGCCCATGATCTCTGCAATGTTCTGTGTCCATGATCTCTGCAATGTTCTGTGCCCATGATCTATGCAATGTTCTGTGTCCTTGGTCTCTGCAAAGTTCTGTGTCTATAGTCTCTGCAATGTTATGTGTCCATGGTCTCTGCAATGCCCTGTGTCCATAGTCTCTACAACGTCCTGTGTCCATGGTCTCTGCAATGTTCTGTGTCTAGTCTCTGCAATGTTATGTGTCCATGGTCTCTGCAATGTTCTGTGACCATGGTCTCGGCAATGTACTGTGTCCATGGTCTCTGCAATGTTCTGTGTCTATAGTCTCTGCAATGTTATGTGTCCATGGTCTCTGCAATGCCCTGTGTCCATGGTCTCTGCAATGTTCTGTGTCTATAGTCTCTGCAATGTTATGTGTCCATGGTCTCTGCAATACCCTGTGTCCATGGTCTCTACAATGTCCTGTGTCCATGGTATCTGCAATGTTATGTGTCCATGGTCTCTACAATACCCACGTCACTGGTCTCTGCAATTTCCCGTGTTCATGGTCTCTGCAATGTCCTGACTCCTTGATCTCTGCAATGTCATGTGTCCATTGTCTCTGCAATGTCCTATGTCCATGTTCTCTGCAATGTCCTGTGTCCATGTTCTCTGCAATGTCCTGTGTACATAATCTCTACAACGTCCTGTGTCCATGGTCTCTGCAATGTTCTGTGTCTAGTCTCTGCAATGTTATGTGTCCATGGTCTCTGCAATGTTCTGTGACCATGGTCTCGTCAATGCACTGTGTCCATGGTCTCTGCAATGTTCTGTGTCTATAGTCTCTGCAATGTTATGTGTCCATGGTCTCTGCAATGCCCTGTGTCCATGGTCTCTGCAATGTTCTGTGTCTATAGTCTCTGCAATGTTATGTGTCCATGGTCTCTGCAATGTTCTGTGTCTATAGTCTCCGCAATGTTATGTGTCCATGGTCTCTGCAAAGTTCTGTGTCTATAGTCTCTGCAATGTTATGTGTCCATGGTCTCTGCAATGCCCTGTGTCCATAGTCTCTACAACGTCCTGTGTCCATGATCTCTGCAATGTCCTGTGTCTATAGTCTCTGCAATGTTATGTGTCCATGGTCTCTGCAATGTTCTGTGACCATGGTCTCCGCAATGTACTGTGTACATGATATCTGCAATGTTCTGTGTCTATAGTCTCTGCAATGTTATGTGTCTATAGTCTCTGCAGTGTTATGTGTCCATGGTCTCTGCAATGTTATGTGTCCATGGTCTCCGCAATGTACTGTGTACATGATCTCTGCAATGCCCTGTGTCCATGGTCTCTGCAATGTTCTGTGTCTATAGTCTCTGCAATGTTATGTGTCCATGGTCTCTGCAATGTTCTGTGTCTATAGTCTCCGCAATGTTATGTGTCCATGGTCTCTGCAAAGTTCTGTGTCTATAGTCTCTGCAATGTTATGTGTCCATGGTCTCTGCAATGCCCTGTGTCCATAGTCTCTACAACGTCCTGTGTCCATGGTCTCTGCAATGTTCTGTGTCTAGTCTCTGCAATGTTATGTGTCCATTGTCTCTGCAATGTTCTGTGACCATGGTCTCGGCAATGTACTGTGTCCATGGTCTCTGCAATGTTCTGTGTCTATAGTCTCTGCAATGTTATGTGTCCATGGTCTCTACAATGCCCTGTGTCCATGGTCTCTGCAATGTTCTGTGTCTATAGTCTCTGCAATGTTATGTGTCCATGGTCTCTGCAATACCCAGTTTCAATGATCTCTTCAATGGTCTGTGTCCATGATCTCTGCAATGCCGCGTGTTATTGGTCTCTGCAATGTCCTGTGTCTATGGTCTCTGCAATGTCCTGTGTCCATGATCTCTGCAATGTTCTTTTTCATTGTCAGTGCAATGGTCTGTTTCCATGATCTCTGCAATGTTCTGAGTCCATGGTCTCAGCAATGTTTTGTTTCCAAGGTCTCGCCAATGTCCTACGTCCATGATCACTACAATGTTATGTGTCCATGGTCTCTGCAATGTCCTGTGTCCATGATCTCTGCATTTCCCTGTGTCCATTGTCTCTGCAATGTCCTGTGTCCATGATATCTGCAATGTCCAGTGTCCATGATCTCTGCAATACACCGCGTCACTGGTCTCTGCAATGTCCTGTGTCCATGACCTCTGCAGTGGCCTGTGTCCATGACCTCTGCAATACCCCGCGTAACTGGTCTGTGCAATGTCCTGTGTTTATGGTCTCTGCAAAGTCCTGCGTCCATGGTCTCTGGAATGTTCTGTGTCAAGTGTCTCAGCAATGTTCTTTGTCTATCATCTCTGCAATATTTTGCGTCCATCATCTCTGCAATGTCCTTTGTCGATGATATCTGTTTCCATGATCGGTGCAATGTTCTGTGTCCATGATCTCTGCAATGTTCTGTGCCCATGATCTCTGCAATGTTCTGTGTCCATGATCTCTGCAATGTTCTGTGCCCATGATCTATGCAATGTTCTGTGTCCATGGTCTCTGCAAAGTTCTGTGTCTATAGTCTCTGCAATGTTATGTGTCCATGGTCTCTGCAATGCCCTGTGTCCATAGTCTCTACAACGTCCTGTGTCCATGGTCTCTGCAATGTTCTGTGTCTAGTCTCTGCAATGTTATGTGTCCATGGTCTCTGCAATGTTCTGTGACCATGGTCTCGGCAATGTACTGTGTCCATGGTCTCTGCAATGTTCTGTGTCTATAGTCTCTGCAATGTTATGTGTCCATGGTCTCTGCAATGCCCTGTGTCCATGGTCTCTGCAATGTTCTGTGTCTATAGTCTCTGCAATGTTATGTGTCCATGGTCTCTGCAATACCCTGTGTCCATGGTCTCTACAATGTCCTGTGTCCATGGTATCTGCAATGTTATGTGTCCATGGTCTCTACAATACCCACGTCACTGGTCTCTGCAATTTCCCGTGTTCATGGTCTCTGCAATGTCCTGACTCCTTGATCTCTGCAATGTCATGTGTCCATTGTCTCTGCAATGTCCTATGTCCATGTTCTCTGCAATGTCCTGTGTCCATGTTCTCTGCAATGTCCTGTGTACATAATCTCTACAACGTCCTGTGTCCATGGTCTCTGCAATGTTCTGTGTCTAGTCTCTGCAATGTTATGTGTCCATGGTCTCTGCAATGTTCTGTGACCATGGTCTCGGCAATGTACTGTGTCCATGGTCTCTGCAATGTTCTGTGTCTATAGTCTCTGCAATGTTATGTGTCCATGGTCTCTGCAATGCCCTGTGTCCATGGTCTCTGCAATGTTCTGTGTCTATAGTCTCTGCAATGTTATGTGTCCATGGTCTCTGCAATGTTCTGTGTCTATAGTCTCCGCAATGTTATGTGTCCATGGTCTCTGCAAAGTTCTGTGTCTATAGTCTCTGCAATGTTATGTGTCCATGGTCTCTGCAATACCCTGTGTCCATGGTCTCTACAATGTCCTGTGTCCATGGTATCTGCAATGTTATGTGTCCATGGTCTCTACAATACCCACGTCACTGGTCTCTGCAATTTCCCGTGTTCATGGTCTCTGCAATGTCCTGACTCCTTGATCTCTGCAATGTCATGTGTCCATTGTCTCTGCAATGTCCTATGTCCATGTTCTCTGCAATGTCCTGTGTCCATGTTCTCTGCAATGTCCCGTGTCCATGTTCTCTGTAATGTTCTGTGCACAAATAAATGCATTCGGATGTGGGCAATTAAAACAAACAACGCAAAGTCCTATGTCCATGATCTCTGCAATGTTCTGTGTCCATGATATCTGCAATGTCCTTTTTCCATGATCTCAGTAATACCCCGTGTCACTGGTCGTTGCAATGGTCTGTGTCTATGGTCTCTGGAATGTCTTGTGTCCATGATCACTGCAATGTCCTGTGTCCATGACCTCTGCAATGCCCTGTGTCCATGTTCTCTGTAATGTCCTGTGTCCATATTCTCTGCAATATCCTGTGTCCATGATCTCTGGAATGTCATGTGCCCATGTTCTCTGCAATATCCTGTGTCCATGTTCTCTGCAATGTTCTGTGTCCATGATCTCTGCAATGTCATGTGTCCATGATCTCTGCAATACTCCGTGTCACTGGTCTCTGCAATGTCCTATATCCATGATCTTTGCAATGTTCTGTGTCAATGATCTCTGCAATGTTCTGTGTCCATGATCTCTGCAATGCCCTGTGTCCATGATCTCTGCAATGTCCTGTGTCCATGGTCTCTGCAATGTCCTGTGTCCATTGTCTTTGCAGTGTCCTGTGTCCATAGTCTCTACAATATACTGTGTCCATGATCTTTGCAATGTCCTTTGTCCATGATCTCTTCAATGTCCTGTGTCCATGATCTCTGCAGTACCGCGTGTCGTTGGTCTCTGCAATGTCTTGTGTCTATGGTCTCTGCAATGTCCTGTGTCCATGATCTCTGTAATGTTCTGTGTCCATGATCTCTGACCCGTTCTGTGTCTATGATCTCTGCATTGTTCTGTGAATGTGGTCTCTGCAATGTTCTGTGTCCATGGTCTCTGAAATGTTCTGTGTCTATGGTCTCTGCAACGTTCTGTGTCCATGGTCTCTGCAATGTTCTGTGTCTATGGTCTCTGCAATGTTCTGTGTCCATGGTCTCTGCAATGTTCTGTGTTTATGGTATCCGCAACGTCCTGTGTCTATGGTCTCTGCAATGTTCTGTGTCTATGGTCTCTGCATTGTTCTGTGTCCATGGTCTCTGCAATGTCCTGTGTCCATGGTCTGTGCAATGTTATGTGTCCATGATCTCTGCAATGACCTGTGTCCATGATCTCTGCAATACCCAGTTTCAATGATCTCTTCAATGGTCTGTGTCCATGATCTCTGCAATGCCGCGTGTTATTGGTCTCTGCAATGTCCTGTGTCTATGGTCTCTGCAATGTCCTGTGTCCATGATCTCTGCAATGTTCGTTTTCATTGTCAGTGCAATGGTCTGTTTCCATGATCTCTGCAATGTTCTGAGTCCATGGTCTCAGCAATGTTTTGTTTCCAAGGTCTCGCCAATGTCCTACGTCCATGATCACTACAATGTTCTGTGTCCATGGTCTCTGCAATGTCCTGTGTCCATGATCTCTGCATTTCCCTGTGTCCATTGTCTCTGCAATGTCCTGTGTCCATGATATCTGCAATGTCCAGTGTCCATGATCTCTGCAATACACCGCGTCACTGGTCTCTGCAATGTCCTGTGTCCATGACCTCTGCAGTGGCCTGTGTCCATGACCTCTGCAATACCCCGCGTAACTGGTCTGTGCAATGTCCTGTGTTTATGGTCTCTGCAAAGTCCTGCGTCCATGGTCTCTGGAATGTTCTGTGTCAAGTGTCTCAGCAATGTTCTTTGTCTATCATCTCTGCAATATTTTGCGTCCATCATCTCTGCAATGTCCTTTGTCGATGATATCTGTTTCCATGATCGGTGCAATGTTCTGTGTCCATGATCTCTGCAATGTTCTGTGCCCATGATCTCTGCAATGTTCTGTGTCCATGATCTCTGCAATGTTCTGTGCCCATGATCTCTGCAATGTTCTGTGTCCATGGTCTCTGCAAAGTTCTGTGTCCATAGTCTCTGCAATGTTATGTGTCCATGGTCTCTGCAATGCCCTGTGTCCATAGTCTCTACAACGTCCTGTGTCCATGGTCTCTGCAATGTTCTGTGTCTAGTCTCTGCAATGTTATGTGTCCATGGTCTCTGCAATGTTCTGTGACCATGGTCTCGGCAATGTACTGTGTCCATGGTCTCTGCAATGTTCTGTGTCTATAGTTTCTGCAATGTTATGTGTCCATGGTCTCTGCAATGCCCTGTGTCCATGGTCTCTGCAATGTTCTGTGTCTATAGTCTCTGCAATGTTATGTGTCCATGGTCTCTGCAATACCCTGTGTCCATGGTCTCTACAATGTCCTGTGTCCATGGTATCTGCAATGTTATGTGTCCATGGTCTCTACAATACCCACGTCACTGGTCTCTGCAATTTCCCGTATTCATGGTCTCTGCAATGTCCTGACTCCTTGATCTCTGCAATGTCATGTGTCCATTGTCTCTGCAATGTCCTATGTCCATGTTCTCTGCAATGTCCTGTGTCCATGTTCTCTGCAATGTCCTGTGTACATAATCTCTACAACGTCCTGTGTCCATGGTCTCTGCAATGTTCTGTGTTTAGTCTCTGCAATGTTATGTGTCCATGGTCTCTGCAATGTTCTGTGACCATGGTCTCGGCAATGTACTGTGTCCATGGTCTCTGCAATGTTCTGTGTCTATAGTCTCCGCAATGTTATGTGTCCATGGTCTCTGCAATGCCCTGTGTCCATGGTCTCTGCAATGTTCTGTGTCTATAGTCTCTGCAATGTTATGTGTCCATGGTCTCTGCAATACCCTGTGTCCATGGTCTCTACAATGTCCTGTGTCCATGGTATCTGCAATGTTATGTGTCCATGGTCTCTACAATACCCACGTCACTGGTCTCTGCAATTTCCCGTGTTCATGGTCTCTGCAATGTCCTGACTCCTTGATCTCTGCAATGTCATGTGTCCATTGTCTCTGCAATGTCCTATATCCATGTTCTCTGCAATGTCCTGTGTCCATGTTCTCTGCAATGTCCTGTGTCCATGTTCTCTGTAATGTTCTGTGCACAAATAAATGCATTCGGATGTGGGCAATTAAAACAAACAACGCAAAGTCCTATGTCCATGATCTCTGCAATGTTCTGTGTCCATGATATCTGCAATGTCCTTTTTCCATGATCTCAGTAATATCCCGTGTCACTGGTCGTTGCAATGGTCTGTGTCTATGGTCTCTGGAATGTCTTGTGTCCATGATCACTGCAATGTCCTGTGTCCATGACCTCTGCAATGCCCTGTGTCCATGTTCTCTGTAATGTCCTGTGTCCATATTCTCTGCAATATCCTGTGTCCATGATCTCTGGAATGTCATGTGCCCATGTTCTCTGCAATATCCTGTGTCCATGTTCTCTGCAATGTTCTGTGTCCATGATCTCTGCAATGTCATGTGTCCATGATCTCTGCAATACTCCGTGTCACTGGTCTCTGCAATGTCCTATATCCATGATCTTTGCAATGTTCTGTGTCAATGATCTCTGCAATGTTCTGTGTCCATGATCTCTGCAATGCCCTGTGTCCATGATCTCTGCAATGTCCTGTGTCCATGGTCTCTGCAATGTCCTGTGTCCATTGTCTTTGCAGTGTCCTGTGTCCATAGTCTCTACAATATACTGTGTCCATGATCTTTGCAATGTCCTTTGTCCATGATCTCTTCAATGTCCTGTGTCCATGATCTCTGCAGTACCGCGTGTCGTTGGTCTCTGCAATGTCTTGTGTCTATGGTCTCTGCAATGTCCTGTGTCCATGATCTCTGTAATGTTCTGTGTCCATGATCTCTGACCCGTTCTGTGTCTATGATCTCTGCATTGTTCTGTGAATGTGGTCTCTGCAATGTTCTGTGTCCATGGTCTCTGAAATGTTCTGTGTCTATGGTCTCTGCAACGTTCTGTGTCCATGGTCTCTGCAATGTTCTGTGTCTATGGTCTCTGCAATGTTCTGTGTCCATGGTCTCTGCAATGTTCTGTGTTTATGGTATCCGCAACGTCCTGTGTCTATGGTCTCTGCAATGTTCTGTGTCTATGGTCTCTGCATTGTTCTGTGTCCATGGTCTCTGCAATGTCCTGTGTCCATGGTCTGTGCAATGTTATGTGTCCATGATCTCTGCAATGACCTGTGTCCATGATCTCTGCAATACCCAGTTTCAATGATCTCTTCAATGGTCTGTGTCCATGATCTCTGCAATGCCGCGTGTTATTGGTCTCTGCAATGTCCTGTGTCTATGGTCTCTGCAATGTCCTGTGTCCATGATCTCTGCAATGTTCGTTTTCATTGTCAGTGCAATGGTCTGTTTCCATGATCTCTGCAATGTTCTGAGTCCATGGTCTCAGCAATGTTTTGTTTCCAAGGTCTCGCCAATGTCCTACGTCCATGATCACTACAATGTTCTGTGTCCATGGTCTCTGCAATGTCCTGTGTCCATGATCTCTGCATTTCCCTGTGTCCATTGTCTCTGCAATGTCCTGTGTCCATGATATCTGCAATGTCCAGTGTCCATGATCTCTGCAATACACCGCGTCACTGGTCTCTGCAATGTCCTGTGTCCATGACCTCTGCAGTGGCCTGTGTCCATGACCTCTGCAATACCCCGCGTAACTGGTCTGTGCAATGTCCTGTGTTTATGGTCTCTGCAAAGTCCTGCGTCCATGGTCTCTGGAATGTTCTGTGTCAAGTGTCTCAGCAATGTTCTTTGTCTATCATCTCTGCAATATTTTGCGTCCATCATCTCTGCAATGTCCTTTGTCGATGATATCTGTTTCCATGATCGGTGCAATGTTCTGTGTCCATGATCTCTGCAATGTTCTGTGCCCATGATCTCTGCAATGTTCTGTGTCCATGATCTCTGCAATGTTCTGTGCCCATGATCTCTGCAATGTTCTGTGTCCATGGTCTCTGCAAAGTTCTGTGTCTATAGTCTCTGCAATGTTATGTGTCCATGGTCTCTGCAATGCCCTGTGTCCATAGTCTCTACAACGTACTGTGTCCATGGTCTCTGCAATGTTCTGTGTCTAGTCTCTGCAATGTTATGTGTCCATGGTCTCTGCAATGTTCTGTGACCATGGTCTCGGCAATGTACTGTGTCCATGGTCTCTGGAATGTTCTGTGTCAAGTGTCTCAGCAATGTTCTTTGTCTATCATCTCTGCAATATTTTGCGTCCATCATCTCTGCAATGTCCTTTGTCGATGATATCTGTTTCCATGATCGGTGCAATGTTCTGTGTCCATGATCTCTGCAATGTTCTGTGCCCATGATCTCTGCAATGTTCTGTGTCCATGATCTCTGAAATGTTCTGTGCCCATGATCTCTGCAATGTTCTGTGTCCATGGTCTCTGCAAAGTTCTGTGTCTATAGTCTCTGCAATGTTATGTGTCCATGGTCTCTGCAATGCCCTGTGTCCATAGTCTCTACAACGTCCTGTGTCCATGGTCTCTGCAATGTTCTGTGTCTAGTCTCTGCAATGTTATGTGTCCATGGTCTCTGCAATGTTCTGTGACCATGGTCTCGGCAATGTACTGTGTCCATGGTCTCTGCAATGTTCTGTGTCTATAGTTTCTGCAATGTTATGTGTCCATGGTCTCTGCAATGCCCTGTGTCCATGGTCTCTGCAATGTTCTGTGTCTATAGTCTCTGCAATGTTATGTGTCCATGGTCTCTGCAATACCCTGTGTCCATGGTCTCTACAATGTCCTGTGTCCATGGTATCTGCAATGTTATGTGTCCATGGTCTCTACAATACCCACGTCACTGGTCTCTGCAATTTCCCGTATTCATGGTCTCTGCAATGTCCTGACTCCTTGATCTCTGCAATGTCATGTGTCCATTGTCTCTGCAATGTCCTATGTCCATGTTCTCTGCAATGTCCTGTGTCCATGTTCTCTGCAATGTCCTGTGTACATAATCTCTACAACGTCCTGTGTCCATGGTCTCTGCAATGTTCTGTGTTTAGTCTCTGCAATGTTATGTGTCCATGGTCTCTGCAATGTTCTGTGACCATGGTCTCGGCAATGTACTGTGTCCATGGTCTCTGCAATGTTCTGTGTCTATAGTCTCCGCAATGTTATGTGTCCATGGTCTCTGCAATGCCCTGTTTCCATGGTCTCTGCAATGTTCTGTGTCTATAGTCTCTGCAATGTTATGTGTCCATGGTCTCTGCAATACCCTGTGTCCATGGTCTCTACAATGTCCTGTGTCCATGGTATCTGCAATGTTATGTGTCCATGGTCTCTACAATACCCACGTCACTGGTCTCTGCAATGTCCTATGTCCATGTTCTCTGCAATGTCCTGTGTCCATGTTCTCTGCAATGTCCTGTGTCCATGTTCTCTGTAATGTTCTGTGCACAAATAAATGCATTCGGATGTGGGCAATTAAAACAAACAACGCAAAGTCCTATGTCCATGATCTCTGCAATGTTCTGTGTCCATGATATCTGCAATGTCCTTTTTCCATGATCTCAGTAATATCCCGTGTCACTGGTCGTTGCAATGGTCTGTGTCTATGGTCTCTGGAATGTCTTGTGTCCATGATCACTGCAATGTCCTGTGTCCATGACCTCTGCAATGCCCTGTGTCCATGTTCTCTGTAATGTCCTGTGTCCATATTCTCTGCAATATCCTGTGTCCATGATCTCTGGAATGTCATGTGCCCATGTTCTCTGCAATATCCTGTGTCCATGTTCTCTGCAATGTTCTGTGTCCATGATCTCTGCAATGTCATGTGTCCATGATCTCTGCAATACTCCGTGTCACTGGTCTCTGCAATGTCCTATATCCATGATCTTTGCAATGTTCTGTGTCAATGATCTCTGCAATGTTCTGTGTCCATGATCTCTGCAATGCCCTGTGTCCATGATCTCTGCAATGTCCTGTGTCCGTGGTCTCTGCAATGTCCTGTGTCCATTGTCTTTGCAGTGTCCTGTGTCCATAGTCTCTACAATATACTGTGTCCATGATCTTTGCAATGTCCTTTGTCCATGATCTCTTCAATGTCCTGTGTCCATGATCTCTGCAGTACCGCGTGTCGTTGGTCTCTGCAATGTCTTGTGTCTATGGTCTCTGCAATGTCCTGTGTCCATGATCTCTGTAATGTTCTGTGTCCATGATCTCTGACCCGTTCTGTGTCTATGATCTCTGCATTGTTCTGTGAATGTGGTCTCTGCAATGTTCTGTGTCCATGGTCTCTGAAATGTTCTGTGTCTATGGTCTCTGCAACGTTCTGTGTCCATGGTCTCTGCAATGTTCTGTGTCTATGGTCTCTGCAATGTTCTGTGTCCATGGTCTCTGCAATGTTCTGTGTTTATGGTATCCGCAACGTCCTGTGTCTATGGTCTCTGCAATGTTCTGTGTCTATGGTCTCTGCATTGTTCTGTGTCCATGGTCTCTGCAATGTCCTGTGTCCATGGTCTGTGCAATGTTATGTGTCCATGATCTCTGCAATGACCTGTGTCCATGATCTCTGCAATACCCAGTTTCAATGATCTCTTCAATGGTCTGTGTCCATGATCTCTGCAATGCCGCGTGTTATTGGTCTCTGCAATGTCCTGTGTCTATGGTCTCTGCAATGTCCTGTGTCCATGATCTCTGCAATGTTCGTTTTCATTGTCAGTGCAATGGTCTGTTTCCATGATCTCTGCAATGTTCTGAGTCCATGGTCTCAGCAATGTTTTGTTTCCAAGGTCTCGCCAATGTCCTACGTCCATGATCACTACAATGTTCTGTGTCCATGGTCTCTGCAATGTCCTGTGTCCATGATCTCTGCATTTCCCTGTGTCCATTGTCTCTGCAATGTCCTGTGTCCATGATATCTGCAATGTCCAGTGTCCATGATCTCTGCAATACACCGCGTCACTGGTCTCTGCAATGTCCTGTGTCCATGACCTCTGCAGTGGCCTGTGTCCATGACCTCTGCAATACCCCGCGTAACTGGTCTGTGCAATGTCCTGTGTTTATGGTCTCTGCAAAGTCCTGCGTCCATGGTCTCTGGAATGTTCTGTGTCAAGTGTCTCAGCAATGTTCTTTGTCTATCATCTCTGCAATATTTTGCGTCCATCATCTCTGCAATGTCCTTTGTCGATGATATCTGTTTCCATGATCGGTGCAATGTTCTGTGTCCATGATCTCTGCAATGTTCTGTGCCCATGATCTCTGCAATGTTCTGTGTCCATGATCTCTGCAATGTTCTGTGCCCATGATCTCTGCAATGTTCTGTGTCCATGGTCTCTGCAAAGTTCTGTGTCTATAGTCTCTGCAATGTTATGTGTCCATGGTCTCTGCAATGCCCTGTGTCCATAGTCTCTACAACGTCCTGTGTCCATGGTCTCTGCAATGTTCTGTGTCTAGTCTCTGCAATGTTATGTGTCCATGGTCTCTGCAATGTTCTGTGACCATGGTCTCGGCAATGTACTGTGTCCATGGTCTCTGCAATGTTCTGTGTCTATAGTCTCTGCAATGTTATGTGTCCATGGTCTCTGCAATGCCCTGTGTCCATGGTCTCTGCAATGTTCTGTGTCTATAGTCTCTGCAATGTTATGTGTCCATGGTCTCTGCAATACCCTGTATCCATGGTCTCTACAATGTCCTGTGTCCATGGTATCTGCAATGTTATGTGTCCATGGTCTCTACAATACCCACGTCACTGGTCTCTGCAATTTCCCGTGTTCATGGTCTCTGCAATGTCCTGACTCCTTGATCTCTGCAATGTCATGTGTCCATTGTCTCTGCAATGTCCTATGTCCATGTTCTCTGCAATGTCCTGTGTCCATGTTCTCTGCAATGTCCTGTGTACATAATCTCTACAACGTCCTGTGTCCATGGTCTCTGCAATGTTCTGTGTTTAGTCTCTGCAATGTTATGTGTCCATGGTCTCTGCAATGTTCTGTGACCATGGTCTCGGCAATGTACTGTGTCCATGGTCTCTGCAATGTTCTGTGTCTATAGTCTCCGCAATGTTATGTGTCCATGGTCTCTGCAATGCCCTGTGTCCATGGTCTCTGCAATGTTCTGTGTCTATAGTCTCTGCAATGTTATGTGTCCATGGTCTCTGCAATACCCTGTGTCCATGGTCTCTACAATGTCCTGTGTCCATGGTATCTGCAATGTTATGTGTCCATGGTCTCTACAATACCCACGTCACTGGTCTCTGCAATTTCCCGTGTTCATGGTCTCTGCAATGTCCTGACTCCTTGATCTCTGCAATGTCATGTGTCCATTGTCTCTGCAATGTCCTATGTCCATGTTCTCTGCAATGTCCTGTGTCCATGTTCTCTGCAATGTCCTGTGTCCATGTTCTCTGTAATGTTCTGTGCACAAATAAATGCATTCGGATGTGGGCAATTAAAACAAACAACGCAAAGTCCTATGTCCATGATCTCTGCAATGTTCTGTGTCCATGATATCTGCAATGTCCTTTTTCCATGATCTCAGTAATATCCCGTGTCACTGGTCGTTGCAATGGTCTGTGTCTATGGTCTCTGGAATGTCTTGTGTCCATGATCACTGCAATGTCCTGTGTCCATGACCTCTGCAATGCCCTGTGTCCATGTTCTCTGTAATGTCCTGTGTCCATATTCTCTGCAATATCCTGTGTCCATGATCTCTGGAATGTCATGTGCCCATGTTCTCTGCAATATCCTGTGTCCATGTTCTCTGCAATGTTCTGTGTCCATGATCTCTGCAATGTCATGTGTCCATGATCTCTGCAATACTCCGTGTCACTGGTCTCTGCAATGTCCTATATCCATGATCTTTGCAATGTTCTGTGTCAATGATCTCTGCAATGTTCTGTGTCCATGATCTCTGCAATGCCCTGTGTCCATGATCTCTGCAATGTCCTGTGTCCATGGTCTCTGCAATGTCCTGTGTCCATTGTCTTTGCAGTGTCCTGTGTCCATAGTCTCTACAATATACTGTGTCCATGATCTTTGCAATGTCCTTTGTCCATGATCTCTTCAATGTCCTGTGTCCATGATCTCTGCAGTACCGCGTGTCGTTGGTCTCTGCAATGTCTTGTGTCTATGGTCTCTGCAATGTCCTGTGTCCATGATCTCTGTAATGTTCTGTGTCCATGATCTCTGACCCGTTCTGTGTCTATGATCTCTGCATTGTTCTGTGAATGTGGTCTCTGCAATGTTCTGTGTCCATGGTCTCTGAAATGTTCTGTGTCTATGGTCTCTGCAACGTTCTGTGTCCATGGTCTCTGCAATGTTCTGTGTCTATGGTCTCTGCAATGTTCTGTGTCCATGGTCT
Organism: Cepaea hortensis; assembly: GCA_963921405.1. Taxonomy (NCBI): domain Eukaryota; kingdom Metazoa; phylum Mollusca; class Gastropoda; order Stylommatophora; family Helicidae; genus Cepaea; species Cepaea hortensis. The sequence continues at coordinate 54,369,543 of OY992897.1, forward strand.
CTGCAATGTTCTGTGTTTATGGTATCCGCAACGTCCTGTGTCTATGGTCTCTGCAATGTTCTGTGTCTATGTCTCTGCATTGTTCTGTGTCCATGGTCTCTGCAATGTCCTGTGTCCATGGTCTCTGCAATGTTATGTGTCCATGATCTCTGCAATGACCTGTGTCCATGATCTCTGCAATACCCAGTTTCAATGATCTCTTCAATGGTCTGTGTCCATGATCTCTGCAATGCCGCGTGTTATTGGTCTCTGCAATGTCCTGTGTCTATGGTCTCTGCAATGTCCTGTGTCCATGATCTCTGCAATGTTCGTTTTCATTGTCAGTGCAATGGTCTGTTTCCATGATCTCTGCAATGTTCTGAGTCCATGGTCTCAGCAATGTTTTGTTTCCAAGGTCTCGCCAATGTCCTACGTCCATGATCACTACAATGTTCTGTGTCCATGGTCTCTGCAATGTCCTGTGTCCATGATCTCTGCATTTCCCTGTGTCCATTGTCTCTGCAATGTCCTGTGTCCATGATATCTGCAATGTCCAGTGTCCATGATCTCTGCAATACACCGCGTCACTGGTCTCTGCAATGTCCTGTGTCCATGACCTCTGCAGTGGCCTGTGTCCATGACCTCTGCAATACCCCGCGTAACTGGTCTGTGCAATGTCCTGTGTCTATGGTCTCTGCAAAGTCCTGCGTCCATGGTCTCTGGAATGTTCTGTGTCAAGTGTCTCAGCAATGTTCTTTGTCTATCATCTCTGCAATATTTTGCGTCCATCATCTCTGCAATGTCCTTTGTCGATGATATCTGTTTCCATGATCGGTGCAATGTTCTGTGTCCATGATCTCTGCAATGTTCTGTGCCCATGATCTCTGCAATGTTCTGTGTCCATGATCTCTGCAATGTTCTGTGCCCATGATCTCTGCAATGTTCTGTGTCCATGGTCTCGGCAATGTTCTGTGTCCATGATCTCTGCGATGTTCTGTAATGTTCTGTGTCCATGGCTCTGAAATGTTCTGTTCCGTGATCTCTGCAATGTTCTGTGCCCATGATCTCTGCAATGTTCTGTGTCCATGGTCTCGGAAATGTTCTGTGTCCATGATCTCTGCGATGTTCTGCAATGCTCTGTGTCCATGGCTCTGAAATGTTCTGTGTCCATGATCTCTGCAATGTTCTTTGCCCATGATCTCTGCAATGATCTGTGTCCATGGTCTCGGCAATGTTCTGTGTCCATGATCTCTGCGATGTTCTGCAATGTTCTCTGTCCATGGCTCTGAAATGTTCTGTGTCCATGATCACTGCAATGTTCTGTGCCCATGATCTCTGCAATGTTCTGTGTCCATGGTCTCGGCAATGTTCTGTATCCATGGCTCTGAAATGTTCTGTGTCCATGATCTCTGCAAAGTTCTGTTTCCATGGTCTGTGCAATGTTCTACAATGTTCTGTGTCCATGGTCTCTGCAGTGTCTTGTGTCCATGATCTCTGCAGTGTCCCGCGTAACTGGTCTTTGCAATGTTCTGTGTCAATGGTCTCTGCAATTTCCTGTGTCCGTGGTCTCTGCAATGTCCTGTGTCCATGGTTTCTGTAATGTCACGTGTCCATGGTCTCTGCAATGCCCTGTGTAACTGATCTCTGCAATGCCCTGTGTCCATGATATCTGCAATGTCCAGTGTTCATGATCTCTGCAATGTCCTCTTTCCATGATCTCTGCAATGTCCTGTGTCCTGGTCTCTACAATGTCCTGTGTCCATGGTCTCTGCAATGTCCTGTGTCCATGGTCTCTACAATGTCCTGTGTCCATGGTCTCTACAATGCCTTGTGTCCATGGTCTCTCCAATGTCCCGTTTCCATGGTCTCTGCAATTTCCCGTGTCCGTGGTCTCTGCAATGTTCTGTCTCCTTGATCTCTACAATGTAATGTATCCATTGTCTCTGCAATGGTCTGTGTCTATGGTTCCTGGAATGTCTTGTGTTCATGATCTCTGCAATGTCCTATGTCCATGATCTCTGCAATGTCTTGTGTCCTGGTCTCTACAATGTCCTGTGTCCATGGTCTCTACAATGTCCTGTGTCCATGGTTTCTGTAATGTCACGTGTCCATGGTCTTTGCAATGTTCTGTGTCAATGGTCTCTGCAATTTCCTGTGTCCGTGGTCTCTGCAATGTCCTATGTCCATCGTTTCTGTAATGTCACGTGTCCATGGTCTCTGCAATGTCCTGTGTAACTGATCTCTGCAATGCCCTGTGTCCATGATATCTGCAATGTCCAGTGTTCATGATCTCTGCAATGTCCTCTTTCCATGATCTCTGCAATGTCCTGTGTCCTGGTCTCTACAATGTCCTGTGTCCATGGTCTCTACAATGTCCTGTGTCCATGGTCTCTACAATGCCTTGTGTCCATGGTCTCTCCAATGTCCCGTTTCCATGGTCTCTGCAATTTCCCGTGTCCGTGGTCTCTGCAATGTTCTGTCTCCTTGATCTCTACAATGTAATGTATCCATTGTCTCTGCAATGGTCTGTGTCTATGGTTCCTGGAATGTCTTGTGTTCATGATCTCTGCAATGTCCTATGTCCATGATCTCTGCAATGTCCTGTGTCCATGATCTCTGCAATACACCGCGTTACTGGTCTCTGCAATGTCCTGTGTCCATGATATTTGCAATGTCGTGTGACCATGATCTCTGCAATGTCCTGTGTCCATGATCTCTGCAATACCCCGCGTAACTGGTCTGTGCAATGTCCTGTGTCTTTGATCTCTGCAATGTCCTGTGCCCATGTTCTCTGCAATGTCCTGTGTCCATGTTCTCTGCAATGTCCTGTGTCCATGTTCTCTGCAATGTCCCGTGTCCATGTTCTCTGCAATGTTCGGTGTCACTGATCTCTGCAATGCTCTGTGTCCATGATCTCTGGAATGTTCTGTGTCCATGGTCTCTGCAATGTTCTACAATGTTCTGTGTCCATGGTCTCTGCAATGTTCTGTGTCCATGATCTCTGCAATGTCCTGTGTCCATGTTCTCTGCAATGTTCTACAATGTTCTGTGTCCATGGTCTCTGCAATGTTCTGTGTCCATGATCTCTGCAATGTCCTGTGTCCATGTTCTCTGCAATGTCCTGTGTCCATGTTCTCTGCAATGTCCCGTGTCCATGTTCTTTACAATATCCCGTGTCATTGGTCTCTGAAATGCCCCGTGTCCATGTTCTCTACAATGTCCTGTGTCCATGTTCGTGCCGGTCAATTCCCGCCTCATCTTCCAAAGATTATACCTCCATTATATTTGTTTCTTAACCCCGGTGATGTTTAATATGGTCAATCTATTTCCCAACATGTTCATGAGGTTTTTGGGTTGCTGTTGATAATCCAATTTGATTCGATGTTCAGATCTCGAATAATGTCAGTATTTGTATTTAGTTTAGTCTATCATATTCTAAAAACCGTCCCGAAACCGGCTCTGTGGCAATGGAGTTGCGGCCGCAATTCGTAATCTCGCATACAACGTTCAAAACACAGCAGCGGGGCGATTTGGCAGCAGGCCACCTTAAGTTGTATATCATACAATGGTATGAGTGCCGGTCGTTCAGAAAGCAATAGCAAACTACTGAACGTAAACTTGTCAAGAAATCACAAACAACCAATAAATGCTGGGGATGATTGCGAGGTCCTGTAAAGGTTATGCAAGTAACCTTACCTTTCCCGAAACATGAAGTTGAAAAGCCCTAATCTTTTTATTTATCTATTTTCAAATGGTCATTGGCCTACATCGAGTGTTGCCACAGAAACATTCAGAAAATGCTACAAGGGTGTGGCATATAGTGGACGACTTGTTCCGGTGTTCAGGTGCCGATTGCCATGCCAAGGATCATTATTACACCTGCTGTCGATATCCCTACTGTAGGTGTGCTTTTTAATGTTGAACATTGTACCTGCGTACAGCCCATTGTGGCGTTTGCTGTTCTACTTCTAAACGTCACGATATGTTAGCATGTGCACTGAACATACAAGCAACGCTATTTATCGTCACCTACATACGCTCAAATCAACATACATACAGACATAACTTATATGGAGTTTGACATATCAATCTAAATAATGTGAAGAAAAATTAAAATACACGCAAACAGAAATGAGTATAAAGGGCCTGACACCACAGGACATACACGCACAAGCTTTCCATAAAACACAGAATTATCTTTAAAAGCCAGAGAGAAACACGGCTAAAAGCAGAAGAGAAACACGGTTAAAAGCAAGCAGCTGGAAAGGAGAAAAAAGTAACAAATGTAAAGAAAAACCGAATGAAAATTTGATTCCATTGGCATTTCCCCTGTTCTAAATAAACAGTCTTTGAAGCCATTCCAATCGCCAATTAAAGTGAAACGATTGGATGACGCTTAAGCGCACGGATGAAAAAATGGGGGATTGGTTTTATTGATGAACGAAACTGTGACCAGAAACGTAAAATTGTGGGGGGAAAAGGGCCGGACGTGATGAGGGTTCTGGTGTTGAGGGAAAGGTATTGACTTTGCGCAATTTCGCCTTTTTTATTGTGTCCGGGGAAGGGGAATTCCACACGACGGCCCCTCCCAGCATACGCGCGGCAAATCAGTATCTTAATCACTAGGGCCATCCATGTACGTGCAAGCTCCAACGAGCTGTGTTTTAATCATGCGAGCAGGCAGTCGCGATTAACATCGCTGTACATAAACTCTGGTCAGACCGAGTTGTGCCTCTGACCTGAATTGACACGGCATGTCATTTGGGCACACGGAGTTCACATCGAAGCGTCAAAAGTTGATGACGGCAGAGGTTTATTGTCTTTCTCTCGCCCGACTTGTCGCTGGTTCCATCAACAAAGACAGTCAGATAAGGGCTGTAGAGATTATTTGCGTATGTTTGTGCGTGATTCAGAGAGAGAGAGAGAGAGAGAGAGAGTGAGAGAGAGAGAGAGAGAGAGAGAGAGAGAGAGATGGGGAGAGAGAGAGAGAGAGATGGGGAGAGCAGACGGAATAGATGAGAAAATTCATTACAGATTATGCGTGTGGACAGGCAGAAAATTGATCACTAAAATAGATGGGAATATACAACAGATGATAAAATTGAAGTGCGATTAATGTTGTGTTTGTGTGCATTAAACGAAATGTTCTCAGACGAATATAGAATAATTTTCACAAGAGGGCATAAACATGCAAGGGAGGTAAGTATAATCTTGAACAGAGAATGAGATTAGACATCTAAAGTATGTATGTCCATAGCAGATCAGCTTCTGTTTGTTAGATTAAGACGGAAATAGTAGATATTAATATCACACAAGTCTATGCACCAACTGCAAACAGCAAAGAAGAAAGTGATAACATTTATGACATTGTGTCATGGCCATAATGTAAAATAACACAAAATAATACAGCTATACAAACCACAATAATAGAAAACATAGGACTTTGCGTCGACTAGCCTTCATCAGCAAACAAACACATACACAAAACACAACATTTAAACACGAGGAAGACACTACAGTAACTAAATTAAGGCAAACGAACGGGATGGGAAGAATGGAAAAATGAAAAATAGGAACAAGGAAACGAAAATGAAAAAGAAAAATAAACACATATGCTACTTATCTCAGAATACCAGGCTTATTCGTATTTATACATTGCGTTTTGTACATGCATTTGTTTGCAGATGAAGACTAGCGCCGCTGCGTCCTATGTTTTCTGTAATTTTGTTCTGTATAGCTGAATTACTGTGTGTTATTTCATATTGTTTATATTTCCACAGCTTTACCGCAGCTCCCCTAATTGAATTCATACTTCAACTGTGTCATGGCTATAGCACAATGTAGAACAGTGAAACAACTAGTGTACTGGAAGATTTAAAGAAAGAAGTGTGGGTGTTACCGATGAATACAGCTTTGGAGAGAGAATTGGTGGATGGGCATTGTTTTAGCAACATCCTAGACGCATTTGGACATAGAAAATTCCAAGAAACAATTTTCATATTCAAATTGATTAATTCAAATTGATCGAGCTGGAGCGGCCGAAGAACTAACCCGGGAGCTGGGTGAATATCAAATGGATATAACAACAATTCAAGAAATAAGGTGGCCAGGAGAGGGTACTTTAGAGCAAAATGGAATGATTATAATATATGGAGGAAACACAGAAAATAAACATGAATTAGGAACAGGATTTGTCATCAAAAAAGAGTTATGGGGGAACGTTTTAAACTTTAAAGCTTTTAATGACAGGATTAGTAAATTACGAATAAAAGGTAAATGGAAAAATATAACGATGATTAATGTACATGCACCTACTGAAGAGAAAGAAGATGATATTAAAGAAGACTTTTATAATGATCTGGAAGATGTCATAGAAGAAACCCCCAAACAGGACATCCTGATTGTGCTGGGAGACTTCAATGCAAAAATAGGTAGAGAGCAAACTAATAAAAAAGTGGCCGGTATGGAAAGCCTACATACAACTTCAAATGATAATGGATGGAGAATCATCAACCTGGCAGAAGCCAAAGGACTGCAGATTAGCAGTACCAGACTACAAAGAAAGGATATACACAAACAAACTTGGAAATCATGTGACAAGAGAACCTATAATCAAATAGATCACATTTTAATTAACAACAGAAATGCATCAAACATACAGCAAGTCAGAAGTTATAGAGGAGCTGAGTGCCACAGTGACCACTTCCTCGTTGGAGCAAAATTTAAAATAAAACTTAAGAGAGCTTTCTATACTAAATTACAAAGATTACACCCAATATATAACAGAGAAAAACTGCAAGACATTACAGTCAAAGAGAAATTTACAGATGAAATAAAATGTAAACTTGAAACTCTGCAAAACCCTTTGGAGGAAAGCGTTGACCAAACTTGGTTGAACATCAAGAATACAATTCAGTCTACCGCAGAAGAATGTCTCGGTGTGTTAACCACGCATAGAAAGAACAGATGGTTCAATCAAAAATGTGAAGAAGCAGTCATTAGGAAGAAGAATGCCAGACATGTATGGTTAAATGACATCAATAACATCCAAAAGGAAGAGCATTATAGAAATGAATGTAAAGAGGCTACAAAAATAGTCAGACAGCAGAAGCGAGAATATATGAGTAATATAATCAAAGATATGGAAACTAATCACCAGAAAAATGAATCCAGAAAATTTTTTAAAGAACTGAAGTCAATGAAACGAGGGCACCAACAAAACACATATGGTTTAAAAGACAAAAATGGGAATATGATAAATACCAATGAGGAAATGTGCAACACATGGAAAGAATATTTTAATGAATTACTAAATTGTGAAGCTCCAAGTCACATTTTCCCACAGGAAGAGGTTCTAACATGCGAACCACAAATTGAAGAACCTACATTTGAAGAAATCCTATATGTAATCACACGACTTAAAAACAATAAGGCAACTGGGACTGATGGAATTGCTGCTGAATTTATAAAGGCAGGTGGCCATGCATTACATATAAAGCTATACGAACTAATAATAAAAATCTGGAGGACAGAAGAATTACCCCATGACTGGAAAGAGTCATTATTGATACCTATCTTTAAGAAAGGAGACAAGTTCCAATGTGGAAATTATAGAGGAATATCACTACTGTCCACAAGCTATAAGATACTATCCGCAGTATTACTAAATAGACTACAACCATATTCAGAAGACATATTAGGTGACTACCAGGCGGGTTTTAGACAAAACAGATCAACAATAGATCAGATATTTATCTTACGACAAATAGCCGAGAAACATTGGGAATATAAAAGAGATCTCCATAACATTTTTGTGGAATTTAAAAAGGCTTATGATAGTGTCCATAGGAATAGTCTATGGAATGCTATGCAGGAATTTGGAATACCAAGGAAGTTAATCAACATGACCAGACTATGCATGGAAGATACTTATAATATAGTAACATATAAAGGCAGGAAATCAGACCCCTTCCAAATAACATCTGGCTTGAAACAGGGTGATGCACTATCGCCGCTACTCTTCAATCTGGCTCTAGTGAAAGTTGTAAGGAAGGTAAAGGAGGAATGTGATATTGGAGGAACATCCAAGCTGCTTGGTTATGCAGATGATATTGATATTATAGGGCAAAGTGAACAAAAGACATTGGAAATATTGACTCACTTAAAGGGAAAAGCCCAACAGATGGGGCTGGTTATCAACCAAGATAAGACAGAATATATGGTAATTTCAAGAGACGGAATGGCTAGAAACTCTGGCCACATACAAATAGATAATATGACCATTAAAAGAACGGAAACATACAAATACCTGGGTACAATCTTCAACTGCTCCAACATCATAAGGGAAGAAATACAAACTAGAATCAACTCTGGAAATAAGATATACTATGCACTACAACATCTACTAAAATCAAAGGCGCCATCTCGTAACACCAATATCACAATATACAAAACACTGATCAGACCAGTTGTGCTGTATGGCTCTGAAACCTGGAGTACAACGAAAGGAGACGAAGCCTTGTTACAAACCTTTGAGAACAAAATTTTAAGACGCATCTTTGGACCCATTAGGGATACACAAAGTGGAGAGTGGAAAAGAAGAAGTAACAAAGACATTTATGATCTGTTTAATTCCCCGCTAATCACTGGTATCATGAAGGCTAATAGACTACAATGGCTGGGGCATATAGAAAGAATGGAAGATAATAGGGAAACAAAACTCGCTTACACTCAGGAAATAAATGACCGTAGACCCCGAGGTAGACCAAGAAGACGGTGGAGAGATAATACATGTACAGACCTACAAGCACTTGGAATCAACGACTGGCAAGAGAAGGTCAACCAGAGAGACGAATGGAGACGGATTGTATCTGCAGCAAAGAACCTCAATGGTTCGGAACGCTGAAGAAGAAGAAGAAGAAATTGATTAATACTAATAACACACGATTTCGAAACAGCTTACTGTCAGTAGAAACAAGGCCAGGGGCCGCTTGCAAAAGTGAACATGCACAAGTAATTGGAAAACTAAGAATAAAACTGAAGAAATTAAAGATAACTCCAAGAAATATCAGGTTAAATTTTGCTAAACTTGAATCACATCAGGAAATTAGTGATGAATACGCCATTACTGTACAGAATGGCATAATGTTATAGAAACAATAGCAGTATAGACGAACAATGGCAAATGCTAAAGACGTCAACGTAACATACATCAAAGGAAATATCGCCAGAAATAAAGACGCCTGAAGAAGAAATAGATGACAGAAGAAACTATACAATTGACGAACAGAAGAAAAAATATTTTAAAAAAAAATTAAGATAATTGAAAGATATATATATTTAAAAGTTATATATCGATGATGGTAGATTAGGTATTTTAAAAAAAATTGCAATTAATGTGAAGGACCACCAAAACAGAAAGAGGAAATTGAAGAAGCTAATCAAAACACGAGGAAAGGTAAATCCCCTGGGCCAGATTACATCAGTGTCGAAGAAATTAAAGGTGTCGGTAAAATCAGCATAGACATGGTAGCAATACTGTTAAATGATGTCCATAACAGTGGCTATATACCTGAAGACCTATTGATATCCAGGGATGGATTAACCATTAGGCAAACAAGGCACGTGCCTAGGGCACCAAGCATTTGGGGGGCACCACAAGTCCTCAAGAAAAATGTGTATATTGTCCCGGTAGCGTAATTGCATGGCATAAGCAAATCGCAAATGTAATATTGAATCGCACATTATTTAACCTTGGTTAAACCCCTGTGCTGCCCATTCACTAAATCTGGTAGGCAGAAGTGCCGTTGACTCTTGTTTAGAGGCAGTAAACTTCTTCCATACAGTGCAACTGATCTATACTTTTTTCTCAGCTTCAACCAAAAGATGGAAGATTCTGAAAGGATGCCTTGTGAATGAAAAGCTGGTAAAGTCCCTTTCCGATACTAGATGGGAAGCACATGCTGTTGCAACTGAAGCCATTCTAATGTCTCATCCTCAGATTATAGAAGCGTTAGAATGTTTACAAGAAGACCAGTCACAGAAAGGGGACACCAGAAGAGAAGCAGAAAACATTGCAAAGAAGATGCAAGAATTAGAATTTGCTTTCATGCTTGTCTTTTGGGAAGAAGTGTTATAACATTTTCACAGGGTCAGTCAAGCTCTACAAAATGAGCACGTGAACTTGAAAAAGTGTGCTGATTTGTATTCTTACTAGCAGACCACTTGCATGAATCTAGGAATGAATTTGAAATATTTGAAGAAGCTGCAAAAGAAATAACACCAGGTGTGGATTATAAGTCAACTTTGAACCGTAATCGTAAACGAAAGACAGTGGTCATTGATGGTGATGCCCCTGAGGTATCTCAGAATGCCAGAGACAAATTTCGTATATCTGCTTTCTACACCATTGTTGACAAAATTGAGACAGAGATGAGTAGACGAGGACAGGTATATAATGATCTAGCAGTTCGATTTTCTTGTTTGGTCGATGCACCACAAACATCTCAGTGTTGTGAAGGACTAATAAATGCTTATCCTGAAGATCTGAACAATAATTTATATACTGAACTACAACAGTTCCACTCATATATTCGCCACAAGTTTCGTGAATCAAAATCTGACAACAACACGTTCAGTCATGCAGAACTCTACAAAGTAATAGTTAGAGACAACATCGAGTGTGCTTTTCCAAATGTAGAAATCGCCTTGCGCATATTTTTAACATTAATGGTTACGAACTGTTCAACTGAGCGCTCTTTTTCTCAGTTGAAACGTACAAAAAATCCAAGTAGATCGACAATGAAACAAGAAAGGCTTGATTCCTTATCTTTGCTGATGATTGAGGCAGACTTGTTGCGCAAAATTAACATTGATGAAGTACTCAAAAACTTTGACAGATGTTAATCTAGAAAAAAGAACTTTAAAATGTAAATGTGTGCTCTCTCTGACTTTCTTATCTATCAAAAAAGTTACAGTATTTTTGTCTACTGTTATTACAAAATTAATTAACTATTAATTTTAATACAGAAATACCTTATTGTAGGTTTTATATGAGTGATAGTAGTACAAACATATGTGTTTACATTTCACAACTGTTTTTCTTTGTTAGTTTTTTGCATAATATTGAACATACCAGCAGTCAGTGGAGGATCGGGGGCCCGGGGCAGTAGGGGGCACCCATGTGGGTTTGTGCCTAGGGCACCAAGATGGCTTAATCCGGCCCTGTTGAAATCTAGTGACATAGCTCTACCAAAGAAATCTGGTGCAATGGATTGTGGGAAACATCTCACAATTAGCTTAATGAGTCGTGTGGTTAAAATACTAATGAATATTAAATAATGAGAAAAATAAAATATACAATAAAGCCATAAATCTTAGATAAGCAGTACGGATTGTGAAGGATAAAGGTACAAACAACGGCATATACATCTTGAGAACATAAACAGAAAGAATTATTAAATTAAACAGAGTGTACTTCATTGACTACACTAAGGCATTAGATAAACACTAAGAAATGGTTAGGATGTTGGAAAATGTAAACATTGATGGTAACGAGTTATGAATAATTTAAAAAGAAAACATATACCGACATAAGAACACATAACAAGGTGTTAGACAGGGTTGTGTACTACCACCAGGTTTGTTCAGTTTGTCCAGCCAACTAATAGTAACATCCATACAAGACATGCCAGGAATACCAGTTGCTGGGCATAATGTCGACACCCTGCTTTAAGCTGAAATCATGGTTTCGGTCGTTGAAAATGAAATGCATTTACAAAACAAGATAGATATAATTGCAACGGAAAGTCAAAGAAAAAGATGACTTAGTGTGAATAACAGAAAAACAGAAGTAATGGTTATTACTAGGAAAGATGTTATACCCAAACATAACATGAACGTGAATGGAACAGATCAGAAACAAGTCAATGCATTATATTTAACATTAGATGTAAGATGTAATAAAGAATATACCTCCTGGTTGCTTTGTGTCTTAAATTTACTATTTTCAATTATAAATTATTGTATCTAGATTTTCTTTCTTATTGTAATGTTTGCTTATTTCTCGCCATTCCACGTCCTTCCCCGGCTCGTGGTAGCTCCGCTTACGCTCTGGTGTTACCATGGTTTCCATGGCAACACACACACACACACACACACACACACACACACATCTTTCCCACCCCCAGATGCGCCCGGCTGTCAACACAGGTCCGATGCTCCAGAAATATTTACTTCTTTTTGCCAGTCATACATTTTATGGTATATAAAAAGGATTTCTTTGTTTGACAATGACAGGTAAGTAAACTATAAGTGTGAAGAGAGACAATAAAGTAGTAAACACAGCATACAAATGCCATAGAAGCCTCGTGTTTTTACGAAAATATTATCCTCAGCTCAGAAGACTTCCCTGGGTGAAATGTTAATCAAGATGGTCTCTAGGCCAGTGTTTTTCAACCTTTCTGCTGGAGCAGATCCTTACGCAAATGTTTACGATGCTCAAGGAACTCTGTGCGCTGATCCACGTGTCTGTTCTACTTTATGTAATAAACCAGATGGGCATAAAAGTTACATTTAGGCGATTTCGGCCTGTTTCGGCGGAACCCCTGGCTGCCACTCGCGGAACCCCGGTTGTTAAACTCTGCTCTAGGCTGTTTATTTAAGCCGGCTTATTGAAATATTTTGCAAACCTTATTATGAGATATATTCTATTACCACAGTACCTATAAACTTTATATGTACATTTGATGAGCCGTAGCTTCACCAGTGACCTCTAGCCCTCTGCTTTTCTTGTGTTTCAATAGGATTTTAATTATGTTTCTAATTCAATATCTTTTTCAATTTCAGATCCCGTGTACTTCACCCTTCATTGTGGCTAATAAGAAAAGAAAAGTGGACGCCGAGTGTCGTGTTTTCAATGAAGAATGGGGATTAAAGTACTACTTTGTGGAATCAAAGGACCAGAAAATCAGTTACGTAATATACAGCGAAAGTGTTGCCGCTTTGAAAGAGTGCAATCTTCAGCGTCACTACGAAACAAAACATTTATCAACATATTCAAAGTTTTCTGAAAAGTTACGCTCTGAGACAAATGAGTCCATGAAACGTGATTTAGACTTTAGAAACACAAAGAAATCTCCTCACTAAAAAGTTTGCTGAAAATGAATCTGTCACTCGTTCATGTTACAAAATACTGCATAAGATGGCAGAACGAGGAAACCCGTTTACTGAGTGCAACTTTATCAAAGAGTGTACGCTGGAACCAGCAAATGACTTGTGTCCTAAGAAAGTCGATTGCTTGAAACTGTCAGCCTGTCGGCAAGTTCAATTGGGCGAAGAACAGAAGAACTTGGAGAGAACATAGTGCTACAGATACGCGAGGAAACTAGGAACTTGTGATATCATCTGGCGCTGGATGAGTCTACTGATCTCTCGATTATATCACAACTTCTCGTGTTCATTCGTGGTGTCGACATCACATCCCACGTTAATTAAATGAATTTCAAACTTCAGGGATAGGATAACCTCGTCTGTAATCTCTACAAAATCATCAACGGATTTCGGAGAAAGCTGTCATTGTTTGAAAATCTACTAGAAGGAGAAAAACTCTCGCATTTTCACTGTTTCAAAGAGGTTTGCACCACATTCACCGAAGATGTCAACCCAGATTTTCAGACAAAAAATTATTCGTGACTCGAAGAAGGATTTTGGGGGAGAGATTTGCAGATCTTGACACAATTGAGAGTGACATTCTTCTGTTCCAGAATCCGCTTGATTGTAACCTTGATGATGTGCCAGTTGCACCACAGCTGGAGCTAATTAATTTGCAAGCAATTGACTTGTTGAAAGAGAAGCACAGAGAAGGAAAACTTGTTGAATTTTAGCGCTGCTTACCTGATGTTGAGTTTCCGAAACTGAAGAAATTTGCCGCTGGTATGGCATCAGCGTTTAGAACAACTTATGTCTGTGAGCAAACATTTTCAAAAATGAAATATCGGAAGTCAACACATCGAACGAGATTGACTGATGAACATTTGAAAGCAATTCTCTTGATTGGATGCGGCAATTCCAAACCAAACATTAATGATATCTTGAAAGCCAAATATCAGTTTCATAAGTCTCACTAACCTATTTTGCTGCTTAGTTTGTAACATTCGGATATGTGCACACTAGGTATGATGTAACTATCTTTTTGCTAACGATGCCTTCTTTGATAACTTTATTAGTAAATAATTGTGTTGGTTGTCTTTGTTTTTGTTTTTTGTGATTGCCACTCACCCATGATTAACTTAGGTTTTCGTCTTTTTTCCCCAGAACTTTCGATCTGGCTTGCAAGTATTGTTAAAGTTAGTTGCATATCCTTTACATAACGTTTGCAGTCACCACAAGCATTTCTTGCTGTTGTTGATGTCTTGGTAAGTTTACGTTCAGTAGTTTACCATTGCTTTCTGAACAACTGGCGCTTATACTATAGCGTAAAAACCAGCTCAACGCAGTCTACTGCCAAATCGCGCGCAGCTGTGTTTAGAACGCGAGTATTACGTACCGCGTCCCTAAGACCTTCGCCGTGGAGACCGGCGCAAGTATTGTACAAAATGAGTATGCGGCCCACCCTCGTCGTTAAGTCAGTTATTCCACTCGCCGTGAAATAAGTTTGGTGCCCCCTGGTCTATAACAAAATCAATTATATGCAGGTGAATCAAAATGTATGAACCACAATTCATGTCGAAAATACTTCTTTTTTTGTTTGTTCGCATATCCTTTACAGGACATCGCTGTCAACATCAGCATCATTCAGCTGATTGTTGATTTCTTGGCAAGATTACGCTCAGTAGTTCGCCATTGCCTTCTGAGCGACCGGCTCACACACCCCGTAGTTACCGACGCGGAGAGAACCGCTACCGATCCTCGCGCAACGTCACGTTACTCACGAGAGTATACGGGATTACGGAGAAAGTCGTGTAACCCCTAGACCAGGACAATAAAATAATAGCAGTACACATCGAATAGTTTTCAGTCTACATCTACATATAGAAATATATAATACAACGCGCCCGATCGTCAAGTCTCCCTATTCGTCGCGGCGCTTTTAATATATGCATCTCATTTGCAGGGCATTGCAATCAACCCCAGCAATTAGTTGCTATTTGTGCAATTTACTAGGCAGTAGTGTTACGTTCAGTCGTTTGCGATTGCTTTCTAAACGTGAAGTCGATAGATTTGGTGCAACTGACCGGCGTGTCAAATGAATCCACTACGCCGCCAAGTGGAATGCCAGTTCTGAACAGTTGGGAGCTACACATATACTAGGCATTGTAGGTCAGGTAAAGGACTCTTTAAGCAATTCCAGGCGTCTTGCATACATGGTGCTAGCCCCATGCTTTAGCTGACCAACCGCCACTGGATGGCTGATGTGACAGATGTCATGACGACCACCTTTACTTCCAGGTACACATGTTAGGCTGGGTAGACATGGGAGCCTAAGACAATATGTGAATCCCGGGGGGATTCGAACACGGGAGTCCTGGCCCGGCACGCGCGCACTCCTACCACTGTGCTAACCCAACTGCCTACTGTTCATTGTGATGTAATGTATCAACCACCACAAAAGGAGACGTTGAGGGTAAGCTGTACTAGAAGACGATCAATCAATCAATCAATCATGTGCCATGTCGGAAAGCGTGGGCGGTCATGACTCGCCATTTCACTCGATCACCAGCGTCGTGGATCAGCTCAGTGTTCCTGTCTCGACCATGCCATGTGGCCAAGCCATCCAGGTATTTTTCTCTCGGTCTTCCTCTTGGTCTGTTCCCTTCGATCTTACCAGTCACTGCATAGTGAAATTAGGAAGGTGAAGGGCAGCAGGTTAAAAAGAGGACGGTCGTGGATGGGTCAAGCCGAAGACATTCTTCAACAGGTGTGTTCACTTGAGGACTTAGAACCTGGCGAGGAGTGGGTGCAAGTGCCAACAGACTTCTGCACATCCTTTTCAGTTTGCATCCAACTAGATAGAAAATGCAGACAAGAAAATCCGGCTGCTGTTGAGGCTGAAGTACAAGCGTTGATTTTCGAGAATTCTCTAGACGGTGACGCGGTCATCTACACAGATGGGTCGGTCGTCCGACATGTGAGAAGCTCATGGGCCTTTACAGCTCGGGCCGGAGGGAGAATTGTGAAGGAGGACTCTGGTGCTTTCACTGAAACCACAAGTAGCCTGACCATGGAAGTCATGGCAGTAAGTAAAGCAATAACATGGCTCGAGACACAGACATTCACCAGGGCTTGTTTCCTTAGCGACTCAATGAACATGATCAAGAGGATAGAGGAGGGGTCGATCCGAAGAGAATGGTTGCTGCCTCTGAAGCGGTCTCGGCTGGCAAAGATTAGTTTCATCTTCGTGCCAGGGCATGCGGGAGTACAAGGAAATGAGCGGGCTGACAAGCTCGCAGGTGAGGCTACTGTGGAGGGCGGACGCGCCATGGACCAGGCTGACATTCTGAATGCTCTACGTGATGTGAGACTTTTGCGAGAACCAAGTGATGACTGTGAATCTACAACAATGGCCAGACTGCTAGAGCAGCAAATTAAAAGAGGGGTGGCCAAACAAGAACACTACGCAGGAAGCCAAAGAAGATTGATAAACCAACACAGAACTGGCGTCGTTAGCCGCTACACGCTGCGGGATTTGCTGAGGAGGGGATCCGAGCACTTATGGACTGAATGGTTCGATGTGCAACGAGGATGATCTGTCGACTAACTAACTAACTAACTAAGTTCTCCAATTCATTTCTTCTCATAACATGTCCAAAATATTTTGACTGTCTACGTATAATTTCTCTAATCAATTTACGAGCTTAATTTGTCTCCTGTAGTACTTGGTCATTGGTTTTTCTATCTGTCCATGGTATTCTTTGCATTTTCCTCAGAAACTACATTTCTGCAGCCAACAGATGTTTTTCAATTTGACTGCTCATTGTCCAAGTTTCACATCCATACAAAAGAACAGGCTCTATGTATCCCCTCAACACTCTTTTTCTCGTTTCATTTGACATATTTTTATTGGTCAGAATATTTTTCATCTTGCTAAAGGCTACTTTCGCCATGGCGATTCTTGTTTTAATCTCTTCAAGGCATCTCCCATCAGATGTTATGAGTGTTCCGAGATAATTGTATCGATTCACTTGTTGAAGGTTATTCCCATTTTCTTGTATATTACATTGTGGTACTTCTTTCTTCCTAGTGACGACCATAACCTGAGTCTTTTTACAATTTAATTCTAACCCCAGCTGCTCACTGTGTACAGCAACCGCATCTACTAATTGTTGCAGATCCTGCGCATTGTCTGCAATCAATACTGTATCATCTGCATATCTAATGTTATTGATGTTTCGTCCTCCAATGCTGATTCCATTTATATCTTCTACATTTCTGAAAATATTTTCATTGTACAGGGGAAAAAAAGGTCTGGAGACATTACACATCCCAATAAAAAATAAATTCCTTATCTTGCGATGATCAGTCTTTAGGCGAATCATAATGTACTAGGCACTTTTAAAGAGGTAGTTCACAAGTAACCAAATGAACGTTGCGGCCAAAGCCTTCATCAGCGCAGGAAAAACAATCTCAAACCGACAGGACTTCATGCACAACACGACATGAAAATATCAATATTAAAGTGTGCTGTACTTTATTGGAATCCTAGAAGCGGATCCTACGAAACACGTGTCCAACTCACAACAAGGATACAGATGAGTAACTTGTGTATGTATATTTGCATGTTGTGTTGTTTTATGTGGTCGTGACGGTTCGTGATTGTATTTCTTGTGATGTGCAGTCTCCGTGGTGAAGTGGGTACGCTGCCTGCCTCGCGCTCCGAAGGTTGTTGGTTCGATTCATGCATACGTCGTTTGGTTCACGAGTGCAATTTTCTAGGAGACTCCTCAAGCTCGCGTTGTGGCTACGGAGTTCGTGCTTTGTGACACGCTTTCGGCAGGCTGTCTTGCAGAATTAGATCAAGCCATATGGGATAAACCCGGTGCAATGAAGTCGATCATCTTCCCTTTAGAACGCCTTTACTCCCTGTACTCTCTTTTCCTGTGCTGACGATGGCTTTGGGCGCAAATCAATGTTGTCACATGTGATCGTCTTCTAGTAATGTTTACCTTTTACTTCTTGTTAATTTTGGAGATTCTTTCATTGCATTTTAACGCTTTACTGCAGTTCCTCTTATTCCATTGTGACGTAAGAAGCGGAAGGGGGAGAATCAATTGCCATCCTCTAAATTTACCGCCCTCTCATCTTAGAGCAACAGTTAGATATAATTTGTACAACTAGTTCCGTTGAGTGGAAGTCGCAGACCGCTGGCCACCTCTCACACCAACCACTCGTGGCGTCCATGTGTCCTCCGGTGCAACAACTGTGCCCACGGTTACACCCGGGCATTATCGTGAGTTGCACTCATTACAATCAACCCCAGTCTGCTAGGCACCTTGGCGTGACAAGGCTGCTCCTAAATAGGCCACAGTGACATTCTGGAGTTCAGGTTCCAGGACAGGGTGCTCTGGCTTTCATGTGTCCTGCTGACTAATGCGTACTCCATTGTTAACTTATTTCCGCGCGTTCAAAACGAGCGGCTGTGGATATCTCTATCTGGGTTAATGCTAGAGTTGGGCAGTACACTATCTGACCCGTTTTTATATGTCGAGGTAGCGGGTTCAACCCCTACACCGGCCAACTAGATTAAAATGTTGACTTCTCGTCCTTGACTTAGGGACGTAAATTACAGGTACCTCTGAAGTCGGAATTGTTTCCCCTCATGGCTAGGGACATTGGTACTAAGGAAATCTAATCCAAGCGCAAACATCCGTCCACTGCACCGGAAATACCAACACGTATATGATAACGCTAGAGTTAAAAGCAAGCGGAAGCAAAAACACAAAAATAAATACGTCTTGAGGTGTAATGGGCATATCGTGGCAGCAACACATTTATATACATCACTCAAGGGATGACGTCTTCAAAATCACACAGGGCAGCGTCAATCCATAGAGATTGCCATTGTTCCGATTGTAGGTTGGGTCGACCTGTGGGCCCAGGTAAACTTTGAACACCCGTCTCGATTTGAATTCGAACTTGTGACCACACGGTCGGTAAGCAAAGGCGCTAACTACCGTGATAATGTATCACAGTATGGATCGGTAGGTCTCTATAATTAGAGAAAGAGAAAGAGAGGGAGGGAGGGAGAGAGAGAGAGAGAGAGAGAGAGAGAGAGAGAGAGAGAGAGAGAGAGAGAGAGAGAGAGAGAGAGAGAGAGGTGATAGAAGTATGCAACACGAACCCTTGTTTGCGTTGAGACTACAGAAAAGGGGATCATAGAATAACAAGTAACCCCGGGAAGGTTAACCCGGTCAACAAATGCCTGCAGAAGTCGGATGTGTCGGCCTAACGGCACAAGAACGCAGCTCTGCTGTAAACAGGCACAACGCAATCACGTCCGAAAAAAAAAACTCCGGATGAACGCAGAAGAAGAAGAAGAAGAAGAAGAAGAAGAAGAAGAAGAAGAAAAAGAAGAAGAAGAAGAAGAAGAAGAAGAAGAAGAAGAAGAAGAAGAAGAAGAAGAAGAAGAAGAAGAACAATAAGAACAAGAAGAACAAGAAGAAGAAGAAGAAGAAGAAGAAGAAGAAGAAGAAGAAGAAGAAGAAGAAGAAGAAGAAGAAGAAGAAGAAGAAGAAGAAGAAGAAGAAGAAGAAGTAATAGACGAAGAAGAGAAGAAGTAGATGAAGAAGAAGAAGCAGATGCCGCAGAAGAAGAAGAGGGGGACAAAAGGTAGGGTAGAATAAGAAGGATGATAATGGTAATGAGAAGAAGAAGAAGAAGAAGAAGAAGAAGAAGAAGAAGAAGAAGAAGAAGAAGAAGAAGAAGAAGAAGAAGAAGAAGAAGAAGAAGAAGAAGAAGAAGAAGAAGAAGAAGAAGAAGAAGAAGAAGAAGAAGAAGAAGAAGAATGAGGAGAAAAGTGAGAAGGATGATGAAGAGGAAGAGGAATGAAGAAGAATAAAAAAAGAAAACAACGATGACGAAGAAGAAGAAAACAGCAGCAACAACAACAATAACAACAATAAGTATAGTGACAGAAGGAGCAATGGGAGGAGGTGCTAATAACCTTTACTCCCCAATCAGGTCCCGGTATAACAAGGGAAAAGAATGTACTATATAAGAAAATTAATGAGGAAGAAAGAGTAAATGAAATGTGAGTCGCCCTGTGACAGATAGTCTTCTCTGTAAAAACCAATGTAAGCGAGTTACAGGCTCAATCTTTCTGTTCGTAGTTCGCGACGAAGGTCGGGGAAGAATGGCCACACAAAAACCTCATTCAGTGACACAGGTAATCAGACACATTTCTGTTTAGATATCGAATACTGATATCTAACAATGTGAGGTATCGCTCATGCGAGTGTAGCATCCGCAAGGAAACAATGAGGATATTTTACGATTTCCTACAGGATTGATTACATGTTACTTGAGCATCGATAATCATCTATCACCGACGATTCTTGCTAGACTAGGGGAAAACAAACTTCCTCTGCCATAAATATGTTTTTGAAATTATTACAACTGGAACACATCCGTGTATATTTATAGCCGTGACAAATGAGAAGTCATTTCGGCATTGATTAGAAATTAGAACATAGCTGTAAAATCAGCCACAAGACATCAAGCTTCAAGGAACTTGAATAATTAGTGGCAAAATCATGTCGGTTGAATAGATTCCCTTGAAGAAAGAATCGGTTCTGCCAAGCTTCGCTGCTCACTGCTCTTGAGATCCTCCGAGCCATGGTGATTTGATTTTTCACATGCGACCTTCTTTGTTCATAATTTATTTTTATGTGACCCCATTGGAAGAGGAGTGAAACAAAACACCCAGAGTTATGATTAATACAATATCTATGTACGTTCCCCTGCATTAGACATTATGGCTGTTTGATGAGTTGCAGCGGCTGCAACAATGGGAAAACTTACAACTTCAGAAAACCAGTTTCAGCTTTGGATGTCCTGATATCGACGTGGCTAAATTTATTAGCGTTGATCTGTCCTGTGCCTTTTCGGGGATTATTGTTAGAGGGAATATTGATCTGTGCTGTGAACTTCAAAGACATCGATTTGGCAATAATGAGAAAGGACATACCCCCGTGTGCTGCAGACAAGCACCTCCGCTGCGAGGCTCCTGGTCGGGGACAAACATGGAGAAACCACGTGACGTGATGGCAGGGAGAATTGTGTCACAGGAACCTGTGTCCCGCGTCACAGAAGTTGTGTGAAAATGAAGAAATAATTGTGATGTATGCAAATGTGAGAACATTTGTTGGTGGTGTGCTGCCCTGTTCAGTCTGGGTCTGTTTATATCAAGCTTCGGTCCTTCTTTATCGATGATTCAGTTTAAATAATATTGACATTTTCCTTGGTGTAGCAATTTTCTTTCATCCATTTCTTTTGTAATAGTAGTTGTTGCTTTTGTTAGGTGGATCTGCCAAAGTTATTAGTTTTATAAAATATTAATAAATTCATCAATTCATTTCTTAGTCAGATATGACTGAGTTACAGTATGACAGTAGATGGTACTACCTGCTTTCTGTTACCGCAGAATGTTGGGTGGTGCTCACCAAACCCAATACCCTGCATTGAACCAACGGCTTCGGGAGCCGGAGCGCAATTGGGAGGGTACAAGTCGTACCCCAGTGCAAGGAAATGCAACCTATAGACTAAATGCCATGGCAGGGCAGGGTAGATCAGACCCTACGCCTTGATTGATAAGTGGTCTAGGATAGAAGCTCCGATAGGCGGATAGTTAGCGCATTGATTTGCTGATCCGGCAGCTTCTGCAGCTTGTCTTATTCAAGACATATTGGTGTTTTCTTTATTCTGGAGTAAACTAGGTAGACCGTGAGAGGGGTCATCTATTGGCAAAACATAGTCTCTATATTCAGCCCAGGCTTTTTGCTATATTGCTATCAAGACCGTATGGTGCCAGTATAATAACTTCAGGCGATTAGCTAAAATATACATAATCAGAATATTGTAGCTAGAAATTCAAAAGGATTATCCATTCATCATGTGCCATGCCGATAAGCGTGGGCGATCATGTTTTGCCATCTCACTCGATCACCAGAGTCGTGGATCAGCTCCGTGTTTCTGTCTCGACCAGGCAAGCCATCCAGGTATTTACTTCTAGGTCTTCCCCTTGGTCTCTTCCCTTCGATCTTGCTAATGTCGATGATATCGCAAAACATAATGTTCTTGGCATCTGTAAAGAATGTAGTTTGCCATTGCTTTCCTTCTTAGCAATGACCATACTGTTCAATGACCGTAGCCATTTCTCCTCAAAAATGAGATCCTCTGCCTACCGTCGTGAAGCTGGAGACCCACAACTATCTGTCGGCTGCTCTTCAACCTCATCCACCACCTGCACACATGGCTTCACGTAACCCTGATTGGGAGGCTAAACGGGTACTCCACCTTGCCCAAGGGTGCCCCGTAGGCTAGCGGAGGGAAGGAGGCACCTTACTTCTCCTTTGATAGGGGATACCACCATCCCGCCACAAGGATTATACTACAATGGATTCCATTACATTGCAACATTTCTGGAAATGAAGAAGCCGGCATTCTGGCAAAATACGTGGAAGATTACCTCAGCCTGATATAGACATAACCTGTGATGGGATCTATAAACGTCGATTATAGTGCTCAGGTGGAAATCAGAGCATCCAGACCATCAGAAAGATGATGTATACTACCAACTCCAAAGTGAACAAATGACAAGGCTCAGTCTCCACACATGATACAATGCAGGCTGAAATATCATATGTTTATAAAGCTAAAGAATGAAGATAATAATTAATGCCACTGTGGAGCTGGTAACATGACAGCTAAACATTTGTTGCAGGAGTGTCCAACACATATAGAACAGATAAAACTGGGTTGACCTACACCCGGTTCCTTTGAGGACAACCTCAATCTAGAAGTTGACACTCTAGCTGTTCGAAGAAGATGAGAAGCTGAAACTATTAAATTATATGTCAATAGCAGACAAATCAGCATATTTACTCAACACAGCGCTCTTAGAGTATACATGTATGGAGATGATGTCTCCCACAATACAGGGCTCTAAGAGTGCACATGCATGGAGATGGCATCACCCACAATACAGAGCTCTAAGAGTGCACATGCATGGAGATGGCATCACCCACAATACAGGGCTCTAAGGATATACATGTATGGAGATGGTGTCACCCACACTACAGGGCTCTAAGGATATACATATATGGAGATGGCATCACCCACAATACAGGGCTCTAAGAGTGCACATGCATGGAGATGGCATCACCCACAATACAGGGCTCTAAGGATATATATATATATATGGAGATGGTGTCACCCACAATACAGGGCTCTAAGAGTGCACATGCATGGAGATGGCATCACCCACAACACAACACAGAGGCTATTTGGGGTTCCTGGCAAGTTTACGTTCAGTAGTTTGTCATTTCTTTCTGAAGGAGCCGGCACTCATACCATTGTATGAACATCAACGAAAGGCGCTCTGTTACCAAATCTCCCTCAGCTGTGTTTCGAATGCAGTATGTGGGATTACGAATCGCTTCGGTAACCAGTTCAGCACAGAGCCGGGTCATCGTCTTGTAGATTTCAAAATTCTGTCTGTCCGACAGTGGTTGTTTCATAAGAAATTTGACTACACCGAGCGCAGCGATAAGCAGCAAAGATCTCCTAGATTTCAAGTTTAATGTCACAGTTCCTCTTTGAGGCTTTCGTGTTGGTTGTGTATCACCTACTCCGTGTACTGCCAGTGAAGCCGGTCATGTAGTGCAAGTGGCTTTTATGATTTTTATAAAACTTGACAGGTCCAGCTGAACTGAGATGTGCACAGCATAATATGCACCTAATTGTGCACCTCAAAGGTCAGTATGTCAGACTTCAGCGTGCACTTGTGTCAGGTGTGTGTCTGTCATATGTCACCCAAGGTATCGGTCTCTATCTATACCCGTGGGTAAGATTTTCCATCCAAAGAATGTTGCCACATCAGTAGCCTTACAGCCTATAACACTTGTTTACATACATCTTGATGCCTTACATTTTATAGTTGTTCATGAGTACAGTTATTGAACGTGCTATAGAAGTAAACAAGGATATACATCTTTGCTTTATTGATTACACAATAGCTTTTGATAGAGTTAGACATGTCAACATGGTGGATATGCTTGCAGATCTACAAATTGATGCGAAAGACATTAGACTTATAAAAAACATATATTGGAACCAAAAAGCTGCCATAAGGATTGATAATGAAGTGAGACAATATCAGCCTATTAAGAGAGGTGTTAGGCAGGGATGTGTAATGTCGCCAGATCTTTTTTCCCTATACAGTGAAAATATTTTCAGAAATGTAGAAGATATAAATGGAATCAGCATTGGAGGACGAAACATCAATAACATTAAATATGCAGATGATACAGTATTGATTGCAGACAATGCGTAGGATCTGTAACAATTAGTACATGCGGTTGTTGTACACTGTCAGCAACCTAGCTTTGACAGGCACACATGGATTCTTCTTTTGCACCCACGAATGATAACTCGTACGTCGTACAAAAGGATATAAATTTATTCTGGACTAGTTACACAATAGCTCCGAGAGCTGATAACCACATAGATCATATACATCATGACAATATTACGTTATGACGTTATCTATGGTAATATCTACTGTATTAATCTAAGCCTATGTCACCACTATTTCTACTGTCTTATAAACAACACAGTATTCAGAGCGAATACTACGATCTGTTTCCTACGCTGTCTTGTCCCCGTCTCCCCGACTTTCGTGGCGTGTCCAGCCACGAGCCGGTGACCCTTCGTGCGTCAGCAGGTTTGCGTGCTCGGCAATCCAGCACTCGTTTAGTGGCTTGTCAATAGGTTGCTATTCTAAAGTTACCACTATTAATTGATACTCCTCGTGGTAATGGTTTTTCCCCACTCTAACATGGGTAACTCCTGGTCATGTCCTACCGTGTCCCTTTTATGACACGTGTGTGTCCAGTCGGAGAACTGTTCACAGTTCTCCCTACTGCTTCTGTCCCTTCTATTCCTAGATAGGGATGTTATCTCTATCTTGTCTTAGTCCTATTCCTGAGTTCTACTCCCCCCTTCTCTATCTGCCTACATGCGGCTCTTTGACAGGCTTTCCCTCGGTCTGTGTTGCATTACAAGCTTTTAGCTTATGGGTGTAACGCAAATGGTTATCTAAAAAAAAATTAGGCCTGTCTAATTTTCTCAAAGGCTGCATGAGCTTGATAACTATGTTCTGGGTATAGCACAAGACCTCTACTTTCCAATATCACACTGTTGTATCACTTCACTTGGCTATTGATTACCACACCACACTACTACAGTTGGCTAGAGCCCTTGCTCATCCTAACGTTATACTTCTTGGGAGTTGTGTGACCCGAAGCCGTTGTCTTTATAGACCTGCTCCTCCAATTGTCAATTTAACTGACAACCCAAACAAATTGTCCCTATTATGGGTACAATACAAGAATTATATTCATGCTCCCATATAATATTTACTCCAACTTGTATACATGCTTTGTGCGCTAATGTTCACCTATCTAGCTTCCGCTCGTGAAGAAATCTTTCAGTGTTAAACTATGGTTTCGAAAGTCTGTAGTGTCCCCTGTTCAGAGTAGTTATGCCCCTTTGCAAGTAATGATGTCTGCATCTTTATCTGTTAGTTTTCCTGATTGGTTGCGTGTTTGTATTTAACTAATGTGTGCTTAAATTACCAACATGTGTGTATGTCTATAATTTACATGTATGTTATTTTTCAAGCGCCATAAAACGGTTTACTGTTGTCACAAACGAGTGTGTAAGGCTGATTTATGACTACTTGGCCGGTTTAGGAAGCTTAAAATATGTTTCCTATCTCTATAATGTAAGTATGGCAACAACACGGATACAACCGAACAACACATTGCGTTACACACATTGACACGGACGAATTACAAAAACTCGTGTTGTGCGGCAAACAATCCGCAAAATGTCTCATTCCTCTGTATTTATTTCATTCACTCATTCACTTTTACACTTCTTTCATTCACACTTTCATTCCACACTGTTTTAAAAAGGCGTTATGTCATTAAAATACTGTTGTACAAAAGAAAATGAATGAAAAATATATATAGAATAAATGGTTGGCTCAGTTTACAAAAGTTTTAGAGCCAAATGACTGTGCGGTATTTCTGCACCGGTCATTTCTTTACACAAATTTACATGATTGTGAGGATCGTTTACTACCAATCCTGAGAGTAATGATTACTATACTTAATCTAATCTGCGTTGGTGTGCTGTGCTATGCTAATTAAGGGAAATAATCTAACTAAATGAATAAAATGGGGTGAAATGTGCTAGTTACCTTAATGTGTGTTTCTAAATATGATGGTATAAATTCTAAATGAGGGTATCAATTTAAAGTAATGTTTCATTTAACTAACTATATGAAAATGTGTTTAAATGATGATGGATTAAAGCGGTGTTTACTAAGTTCAAGAGTACGATCTAATGATTTGACATATATGGATTTCTAACTTAGTGTAGATAAAGTTTAACTCTTAAATATTACTAGTTTCCTATTAAACAACAATTTTATAGGGATGCTTTTGAACATTCTATTGCAACTACCAAAGTTATGATATTAAATGCAACTGTCATAAAAACATGTTATGATACATATCACATACATTTCTAACTATACATTAACTACATTAATTACTTCCAGGTGTGTTGTTGGAGTCGCGTTCTCTGTTGAATATCGTTGACATAGAGTAATATAGACAATGTCTGATATATACACGCTCGTCCTGGGTAAAGTTTGCATACAGTCCTACTCACGGGTTACATATAGAATACGATGATGGCGTAGACATCTCCTAACGTGTCTGTCCTTTCTCAATCGTAATGACACAGTTCATGCTAGTCAATTTAAGGCGATTCACAATTCTAAGAGCACTAAAGTGTCTATAATTCAACATTCTGGACACCGATTACTTAAAGTGTCAATGAATGTGATGCTGTAGAATCACTCCTCTCTGGTACATCAGGTATCTCAATATCAGAGGGTCTGCTGAGCGTGA
Source organism: Cepaea hortensis (assembly GCA_963921405.1). Lineage (NCBI taxonomy): Eukaryota > Metazoa > Mollusca > Gastropoda > Stylommatophora > Helicidae > Cepaea > Cepaea hortensis. The sequence continues at coordinate 54,396,719 of OY992897.1, forward strand.
CTGCCAGTAAGTTAATCTTTCCCTTTATATGTTTAATAGTGAACGAGTAGTTCTGGAGAATCAAAGACCACCTATAAATCCTATTATTCCTGTGGACTCCAGACTCCATAACTGTAAGAGGGGAATTATCAGTTTCTATGACAAAATGAGTGCCCGCTAAGAATCGGTGAAGTTTACGGACACAATAGATGACGCTTAAAGCTTCTAATTCAGAGACTCCATACCTTGACTCAGCAGGTGTAATTTTTCGGCTTACGTAAATGTTTGGGTGGAAGATTTTCTCATGGAACTGGCCTAGTACGCCGGCAATGGATATAGCGCTTGCGTCTGTACGAAGAAAATACGTAAGGCTTGGATTAGGTAAGCGCAATATTGGTACAACGCTAAACATATGTTTTAGTTTTGATAATGCATCAATTAAATGTGCATCTTTTACATTCAGTTTTAAAGATGATTTCAATACATTCGAAAAAACGCTGGTAATCTCAGCTAAATTAGGTATGAACTTGTTGTAATAGTTCACCAGACCAAGTAAGCTTCTAACTTGCTTCTTGGTCGTTGGCATTGTTAGATTAAAAATTTTAGTTACAATTTTATTATCTGTTTTCAGTTGGACCCTTGTGATGGTATGGCCAAGGAAGTCAATTTCTTCCAAACCCAACTCAACTTATGTTGGTTTGACAGTAAGACCGAATAATCTCAATATATCGAAGACATGTCGCAGTTTCTGTAGATGTGTTGTCCAGTCTGCCGTATGAACACATATATCGTCAATATAAGTCTCCGTATTCGTTACTCCATGAAGAAGAGCCCTAGTGAGTCGAACGAAAGTGGCTGGGGCATTACGAAGGCCAAAAGGAAGGAATCGCCACTCATAAAGACCTAAGGGTGTTGAGAATGCAGTCAGATGAATAGAAAGTCTGTGCATTGAGACTTGCCAATATCCCTTCGTTAGGTCGAGTTTAGAAAAGATCCTAGAAGTTGACATGTTGAGAATCAGATCTTCGCACGATGGAATTGGCTCTGCGTCTACCTTGGTGACATTGTTTAATTTCCTGTAATTGACACAGAGGCGAATCGTTGAGTCCTTTTTCTTGACCAGGACAATAGGGAAAGAATATTCTGACTGCGACTTTTGGATTATTCCACTCGACTTAAGACTAAGGAGTTCCTTGTCGAGTTTTTCCCTGTAACTTAGAGGGATTTAATAAGGTCGGCATTTGATAGGGGTGTGATCAGACAGAATAATGGAGTGTTCGATCCTGTCAGTCCTACCTGGAATGTCGGGAAAAATGTCTCTGTATTCCGCTACTAATGCTATTATCTGTCGTCTTTGCTCGTCTGTGAGTCTTGGTTCTATCCGTATGCTATCAATTGTCGTAGTCATGTCTACTGTCGGAACTGGTAGTTCCATGTCGTCGTCTTCTATCTGATTCAGTACTGTGGTGGTACTAAGAGTGTGTTCTGTTTGCTGACTACGTGTATCTGCGATGTCGTCGTCTTCTGTCACAATAACTAGTGTAGTTGTGTTGTGTACGTCTGTCGTCTGGTTGCTTGGTGTAGATGCATTCTGTTCGTCTGTCATCTGTTCTTCTTGTCGTGAAAAGTAAGGCTTCAGCATGTTGATATGAAATATCTTTAATTTTTGGTTTATCGATATTTCATAATCGACATCTGATATTTTTCGTACCACTTTTAATGGCCCTTGCCATGAAGTTAACAATAAGTTACGTTTATCTGGTAATAGAAGTAGCACCTCCTGTTCAGGTTCGAGGTGTATAGTTTTGGCACCTTTGTTGGCATAATGGTGGTAGATCTGTCCTTTTCTCTCCAAAGATGACTTAGCTATTACACACGCCTTCATAATTTTGTCGCGTGTTTCTGTTACCATCTCATATGGTGTTACAGGGGTTGGACTATCTGATGTATTAGTGATTAGCTGATGGTAAATAGTTAGGGGTCCACGTGGGTTAGCCCCATAAACTAATTCAAATGGAGAGAAACCCGTACTTGAGTGCGGAATTTCTCGATAGGCGACCAGCACTGTTGGTAACAGTGTATCCCAATCAGATGGGTTCTCTGCTAACACCTTAGCCAGCATGTGTTTTATGTCCCCGTTAATTTTTTCTATAATTCCATTGCTGGCAGGATGGTAGGCTGTCGTGAAATGTTGCTTAATACCTAGCATTTTTGTAAGGGCTTGCGTAGCAGCCGATATGAACTGAGTTCCGCGATCCGATAGAATGGTTCAAGGGAATCCGAATCGGGAAAACAGGTGCAAAAATACATTAGCTACATCTTTGGAGGTAATATATTTTAGGGCTACCGCCTCAACCCATCTTGAACAAAGGTCCACCAGAGTTAATATAAATCGGTTTCCTTTGTTCGACACCTGATTTAGGGGTCCAACAATATCCATCGCTACACTTTCAAACGGTCTAGAGGCCAATGTTGAAGGTTGGACCTCCGCTGTTACATGCTTTCCCTTTCTCACTAACTGTTGACAAATGGTACACGAACGACAAAACGATTTGATATCATTACAAAATTTTGGCCAGTAAAAATGCGCTAGAATTCTGGCTGTGGTCTTGTCATAAGCCAAATGTCCAGCAAACGGCGAGTCATGTGCAATCTTTAACACGGTTTGTCGGTGTTTTAACGGTAGCACCGTCTGCTGAATTTCATGGTTATTGGTGGTATAATATCGCATTAGAATTCCATTGTGGAGTTTGAAATACCATGAGGCATTTTTAGTTACTTTGGCCTTTTCACCTAATAATTTCAGATAAGGTGAAATGGTTGGGTCGGCGCGTTGCGCCTCTATAAAATTTTGTCGGGTGGTATTATCAATTGTACCCCTAGGTGTTAAAAGTTGTAACATCTCCTCCTGCAGGTCATCTTGATGTCTCTGCGTCTCTGACCTGGTTACTGCATTAGCCGTGTTAGTTTCTTTCGAGGCTAATATTTCATCAGCAGTGCAGTGTTTTAACCCTGGTAGGCAGCCAAGAATCTGGTCAGTACACGAGTTGTGTAAAATAGCGCACGTAAATGTGCCTTAAAGGAACGGGGTGTTTATACGGGCTTTTGCTAGTGGGTATTTCTCAATATTACCCGAAAAGGTACGGCATTTCACAAAACCGCCCGTATAATCCTCTGGGTTGGCTAGTTTTTTCCTTAACCCGATTAAAGTACTCCCACTATCCAGTAAACATTTGCATGGATAATCATTGACCAGTGCATCGTGGAACTTTAGATTGCCTCTGGGGGATATAGCTGCGTTCGCATTCTCTCTAGAGAATGGTACAATGTGCCCACATTTAAGTTTTCCGTCCGTATGGAACTGGTGACAAGTTTCGCATCTCTCAAAGTTTAAAATATCTGTAACAGCAGCCACATCCTCACAGTCATTGAAAGGTAACACATTCTTATTCTCACACTCAGTTTCACTCCCACTATCGGAGGATGTGTCAATCAGTACAGCATTGCTGGCTCTCATTCTCTGACGACCCAAACATTTAGAGCTATAATGCCCGTACGAGGAACAAAAAAAACATTTGACCGCACGCCTATATGCACTCCTTTTGCTCTCCTGCTTTTTAATTATCATTTCGAGATGTGCAGGGTATGACGGGTTCTTGTCACACATAGCATATTGTTGGTGATCTAAATGACAGTACATACATAGAGGTGGCTTTTGATCTTGCCTATCTTTCTTCTGGTAAGATTTCTGATTGAAAGATTTTCTAGGCTGGTTTTTGGCAAAAGCCGCAATTTCAGATTCATTTATGGATGATTTAAAAACGTCTCTATTCAAAGAGAAATAAGCCGAACCTCGCTTTTCGAGTTGTTCCAGTGACTCAATGTCTGCTTGTTGCAGGAACTTCGCGAAGGGAGATGGGACCGTAGATATAACTTTGTCCATGATCATTAAGTCTTTTAACTTATAAAAATTCTTCCCCAGCTTCGCTGCGTTAAGCCATTTACTGAAGACACTTTGAACGTTCGACACGTAATCGATGAATTTCGTTTGATTTTGGTTTAATTTGAGAATACTGGATCTGATATCCAGGAGCATCGAGTAGGAAATGCTGCATAATTCTATCATGTATATATTGGTAGTTAGTTCTTAAATCTGCTGGAATTGATTCAATTACTTTTAAGGGCTCACCAGAGAGGTTCTTCATATAGATCATCGCCCAATCTTCCAAAGGAACTTTTTGAAATTTAAGCTGAAACTCGATATTCTCAGTCCAGGCGGAGATGGAATCTCCTTGGCAGTAGGGCTTCACGATCCCTTTATACTTAGTGAATTTTTTCTGCTCCTCCTGATTCTTTTGCTTAGTGGTAGCTATCTGAACATGCGAATCAATCTCCATTTCTTTCATTCTTAACTGTGTCTGTAAGTCTAATTCAATTTGTTTTCCTTTTACCTCTAATTCTTTCTGTTTAGTGGCTTCCCCTAATTCTATCACTTCTTTCTGGTGTTGTCTTTCACGCGCCCGTTCATCTCTTTCAGCATCTTTCGCTTCTTTGTATTTCCGTTCTGCCCATTGTTCTAATTTATCCCCGCTATAACCTAGATCTTTTCCCGCTTGGATACATTCCCCTAGTGTTGACATTGTATAAATTTAAGTTCACACACCAATGGTACTACAAACAACTTTACAAACAATAAGTATGAAAATTTACAGTATCGCACTGGAAAAACAAGATGCGTTCATTAATTGAGAATATCAAAACATGTAACGATACTCATCTGATTTTATGACAATTCGGCCACTTGGGATGTCACACCTCTCTCACGTGCACGAGATAGGTCGGCTCGGTACTACGATCGATGTTCCTGTTCCGTAGAGCAGCAACAATTAATACATTGCATATGTTACAGAATACAAGATGGTAAATAACTTAAGTCTCCCAATCTTTACGATATGAAAAACATAAATGTGATATGATTGATCTGAATGATATGAATGATATGATTGAATGAATGAATCGTCAATGAATCGTCAAATGTCGGTCTATGTCGTCTTGTCTTCGCTTTCTGCTGTCTCTGACTGAGCTATATTTTCTGAACGTAATATGCAAACTAGTATAATTTTCCCTGTACTAACTGTACATTTGACATTGTACTATTTCGTGGGTAAGTTCGCTGAATAATCGAAACAAAATATAAGATCTTCAAAAATAATCATCAAAATAATGAAAATAATCAGAATAAGCAAAATAATCCCAACATAATTCTTGTGGGTATTTTTATCGGATCAATCACAAAATCGTGAAATATAAATACACAAAATAATGATCGCACTGCTCTTAAACGATGCTTTCAAAACATTTCAATGTGAGCGTGGTGCGTCGTTTTCACAGGTCAATTTTAAGACCCCAAAAATCGATAATAATAGCACAATCGTGGTTTGGGTAGATCACAATATTACATGTTCACATTATTTTTGAATTTAGAATAAATACTTTCTTGAATGTGGTTCAGACATCTCTGACCCAAGAATAATCCTAAAATAAGTATCTGTGGATCGGTGGATCAAAATAATCCTGACACTTAAATATGGATCAAATATAAATCAAATATAATCCGCTATTTATGTGGGTTGATGGTTCAAAATAATTGCTTGAACGTGGTTCAAGCCCCACGTTCTGACACCAAATATAATCCTGCCTGTCAGCAACCTAGCTTTGACATGCACACATGGATTCTTCTTTTGCACCACACGAATGATAACTCGTACGTCGTACAAAAGGATATAAATTTATTCTGGACTAGTTACACAATAGCTCCGAGAGCTGATAACCACATAGATCATATACATCATGACAATATTACGTTATGACGTTATCTATGGTAATATCTACTGTATTAATCTAAGCCTAAGTCACCACTATTTCTACTGTCTTATAAACAACACAGTATTCAGAGCGAATAATACGATCTGTCTCCTACGCTGTCTTGTCCCCGTCTCCCCGACTTTCGTGGCGTGTCCAGCCACGAGCCGGTGACCCTTCGTGCGTCAGCAGGTTTGCGTGCTCGGTATTCCAGCACGCGTTTATTGGCTTGTCAATAGGTTGCTATTCTAGAGTTACCACTATTAATGGATACTCCTCGTGGTAATGGTTTTTCCCCACTCTAACCTGGGTAACTCCTGGTCATGTCCTACCGTGTCCCTTTTATGACACGTGTGTGTCCAGTCGGAGAACTGTTCACAGTTCTCCCTACTGCTTCTGTCCCTTCTATTCCTATATAGGGATGTTATCTCTATCCTGTCTTAGTCCTATTCCTGAGTTCTACTCCTCTCTTCTCTATCTGCCTACATGTGGCTCTTTGACATACACAGTGAGCAACTGGGGTTAGAATTAAATTGTAAAAAGACACAGGTTATGGTCGTCACTAGGAAGATCGAAGTACCACAATTTAATGTACAAGTAAATGGGAATATTCTTCAACAAATGATTCGGTACAATTATCTCGGAACAGTGATAACATCTGATGGGAGATGCCTTGAAGATATTAGAACAAGAATCGCCATGGCGAAAGTAGCTTTAGCAAGATGAAAAACTTTCTGACCAATAAAAAGATGTCAATTGAAATGAGAAAAAATGTGTTGAGGGGATACATAGAGCCTGTTCTTTTGTATGGATGTGAAACTTGGACAATGAGCAGTCAGGCTGAAAAACATCTGATGGCTGCAGAATTGTGGTTTCTGAGGAAAATGCAAAGAATATCATGGACAGACAGAAAAACCAAAGACCAAGTACTACAGGAGACAAATGAAAATCGTAAATTGATTAGATAAATTAGACGTAGACAGTCAAAATGTTTTGGACGTGTTATGAAAAGAAATGGATTGGGGAACTTAGTGACAACTGGTAAGATCGAAGGGAACAGACCAAGAGGAAGACCGAGAGGAACATACCTGGATGGCTTGACCACATGGCATGGACGAGACAGGAACACTGAGCTGATCCACGATTCTGGTGATCGAGTGAAATGATGGCATGGCACATGATGGATGGACTGCTCTGAGATTTCCAATTTGCACGCTGGGATATTTAGTGTTTTTCACTCTGATCTGAGAACGCTAAGTATCCGATCACACTACCCAATGCATGTGAAGTGTGTGATATATTTGATGTGGATGCCTCTTGGACAAATTCTAGTCCTATTCTGAAATCAGAGGAAAGTGTGATATGTTTGATGTGAATGGCTGTTAGACAAATTATAGTCCCATACTTAAATCGGTTTAATGTGAAAGTCTTTTGGACCTAATCTAGTCCTTCTGACGGTACCTTCTGAGCCCCAACCGGACACTGTAACCTCTCAGCCACGCCTTGCCCCAGTATGCGTAGATAGACAAGGCGAGTTAAAGATGATACCCCTAATACTTGCCAGACGACAAGGAGAATCAGAGATGATATTCCCAACACTTGCCAGATGACAAGGAGATTTAAAGATGATATTCCCAACACTTGCCAGATGACAAGGAGATTTAAAGATGATATTCCCAACACTTGCCAGATGACAAGGAGATATAAAGATGATATTCCCAACACTTGCAAGATGACAAGGAGATTTAAAGATGATATTCCCAACACTTGCCAGATGATAAGGAGATTTAAAGATGATATTCCTAACACTTGCCAGATGACAAGGAGATTTAAAGATGATATTCCCAACACTTTCCAGATGACAAGGAGATTTAAAGATGATATTCCCAACACTTGCCAGATGACAAGGAGATTTAAAGATGATATTCCCAACACTTGCCAGATGACAAGGAGAATCAGAGATGATATTCCCAATACTTGCCAGATGACAAGGAGAATCAGAGATGATATTCCCAACACTTGCCAGATGACAAGGAGATTTAAAGATGATATTCCCAACACTTGCCAGATGACAAGGAGATTTAAAGATGATATTCCCAACACTTGCCAGATGACAAGGAGATTTAAAGATGATATTCCCAACACTTGCCAGATGACAAGGAGAATCAGAGTTGATATTCCCAATACTTGCCAGATTGTCAAAGACTTAAGTATAGAGGAGGAAGACCACCCTGAATGAGTGGTCAACCTCCAGTAGATTAGAGGTAACTCAGTGCCCCTACTTGAGGGCAGGGTAGGTGATAGGAAGGGGAACTATTAGATAGTTCTCTCATGAGACACGGAGGTGTCAACCAGAGAGTTAGCACTCTGGTCACGGCATGATCACGGCAACGTGAAACTAGAGTGTAACTCAAAAGAGGCCACTACTCGAGCGTGCTAAATGAGGCCGCACGCAAAAAGCCGTAGTGCGCCCTGAGTCCTTCCGCGTACTGTGTAAACAGCACACGGAGTAGAATCAGACGGGACACAGACTTCATAGTGATAACATCGCTTAGCGATGCTTGTTTCGTTAGCCGAATAGATAGATTAGCGATAGGGTTAGGAAATGACTAGTGATAGGATATTCTGTGCATTTATTCTTGTGTGATTTGTTAGCGACTGTTTGTTGTACAGACTGCGTACATTGATGTGATACAAAGAGCCAGTGGCAATAAAATGTGTAACCTCTCGTACGACTAGCAAGTCTTTTGTGTGGTGCGAGAGAAGTATCCTAGAATGCCTGTGACAGCGGTTGCTGACAGGCTAGGATAAAGTGGTGTCAGAAGTGTGGCTTGGACAATTGTTCAAGCCAAAACACTCACCCACGGCTCTAAAATAGAATAACGGCTAGATAATCACAGGTTTAATTTGTGTTAGTGACAATGGCGTGTGCAGACAGAGCAAGGTGCGAGCTGTGCCCATCGTGACCAATTTACATTTATTTGTGCTTATTTACTTATTTTGTTCTTACGAACATGTTTTCTTCTCATTTGTAAGTATTATTATTATAGCTTTGTATCATTTATTTCTATAATTACTTATTTATTTACGATTATTTGTCAAATATGATTCACGGCGGAGCGATACACAGAAATGAGCCGATAAAATTATCGATTTTTCCAAGCTAAAAATAGCGCTGCGCCTCTGACGTATCGTGACTGACAAACAGCTGCGTTACGCCATTTGCAGGCAGCGTCTGATTGTTGACAAATCGCAAAGCGGCTGCTCGCCTGAATCGTTGACTTATATCAAACATTATTTGTTTATAATAGTTACTTATTCAATAGATTTACTTATTTAAACATTATTATTACTTTTATATTTATTTCAAAGCATTTAATTAATTATTTTCATATTTTTTCTATTTGTGACCGGCGCGATGGCACGACTTCTGCCAGGCAAATGAGACGCAGTCTGCACAGCACTTCCATAGATTAAACAGATAGAGATAGGGAAGGCATAAATACGTTAGAACGAAGACAGGACAGTGACATTTAATATTATTTAAACCACATTTTTTTTTGTCCTGGGGCATTTAATTGTATAATTGTCTAAAATTATATATCGTTTGCAAGTGGTTAATTGTTAATGATCTTGATAACCAGGGTGAACAACAGCTGGTGATAAGCATTACGCAAGCTGTGTGTGGTATTGCCAGACTAATAGACCTGAGGTGCCAAACGAGTGTACATGATTGATCTGGAAAATTAAGATGAGTATACCCAAATGATTTTGCATGCAATATGATTAATAATGCATCTCTTTTTCAGCGTGTGATGTATTAGCATATTTTTTTTGGTGATCTGTATTTCAGGTTATAAACTAAGAGTACAATTTCTTTTTGGTGCTCAGAGACTTAAAAACCTAACGTATCTAATATAAATAAGTGAGTAAATATTTTAGGGCCTATCAAATCTAGCTAATTACCAAACAACATGGCAACTTTAGCTGATTTCATAAAAGCAGGCAAGGAACTAGAATACACAGGAAAGGAATTAGAGCAATATGCTGATCAAAAATTTAAGGAAGCAAAAGATGCTGAGAGAGATGAACGTGCACGAGAAAGACAACACCAGAAGGAGATTATAGAACTAGCAGAGATAACAAAACAAAAGGAGTTAGAGATAAAACACAAAGAGGCACAATTAGCTGAAGAAACCAAACAAAAGGAGTTAGAAATAAAACACAAAGAAGCACAATTAGCTGAAGAAATCAAACAGAAGCAGTTAGATCAAGACAAAGAAACAAAACAAAAGGAGTTAGAGATTAAACAAAAAGAATTAGAATTAAAACACAAACAATTAGAACAAGATAAGGAGATTAAGCAAAGACAATTAGAACAAGATAAGGAGATTAAGCAAAGACAATTAGAACAAGATAAAGAGGTTAAGCAGAAGCAATTAGATCAAGAGAGAGAACTAAAACAAAAAGAGATAGATGAAATGGCAAGGGTGAAAGAAAAACAAATACAAGTTGAATCAGAGACACAGTTAAAGATGAAAGGTATGGATGTAGATTCACACTTAGAGATCTCCGCTACAAAACTAAAAAGTCAGCAAGAGGAAAATAAATTTAATAAGTACAAAAACATTATCAAACCATTTTGTAAAGATGATTCCATATCAGCCTGGACAGAAAATGTCGAGTATCAACTAAAATACCACGAAGTACCAATCGATATGTGGGCCATGATCTACATGAAGAACTTAAGTGGGGAGCCCCTGAAAGTGAGAGAATCAATACCAACTGACCTTAGATCTAACTATCAGTACATCCATGATAGGATAATGCAACATTTCTTACTTGATGCCCCTGGGTATCAAGTACAGTTTTCCAATTTAAAACCTAAGCCAACCGAGACCTTTATCGATTATGTCTCAAATGTCCAAAGTGTACTAAATAGATGGCTTAGTGCATCAAAAATAGGAAAGGATTTTGATAAACTTAAAAACTTAATAGCCATGGATAAAGTCATATCCACAATACCATCTCCTTTCGCTAAATTCTTGCAGCAGTCAGACATTGAGACCATAGAACAGTTTGAAAAGAAAGGCTCGGCATATTTTTCTTCAAACAGAGATATTTTTAAGACATCAAATAGTGACTCTGAAATAGTTTCTTTTGTAAAGGACCAATCTAAAAACTATCAAAGTAATAGAAAACCATTTCATAGAGTCGACAAGAACGATAAGAAAATATCGAAATGTGTCTATTGTCAACTCTTTCATGACACTTATTCTATGTGTGATAAATCACCAAACTATCCTGCAAATCTGGAGACCGTCATTAAGAAGCAACAAAACAAAAGAACTGCATACAGGCGTGCAGTCAAATGCTTCTTCTGTTCTAGCTACGGGCATTATTCCAATAAGTGCCTGGGCCGCCAAAGAATGAAGGCCAACAATGCTATTGTGATTGATACATCTTCTGATAGCGGTAGTGAGACTGAGTGTGATATCGAGAATGTATTACCTTTTAAGCAATCTGAAGATGTTTGTTGTGTGAACGATGTATTAAGCTTCGACAATTGTGACCAATGTCACCAATTTCATGCAGACGGCAAACTTACATGTGGGCATATTGTAACATCCTCCTTGGAGAATGCAAATGCAGCTGTAGCCTCCAGAGGCAATCTATTGTTTCACTCTGCAATGGTCAATGAGAAGCCATGCCGATGTTTGCTTGACAGTGGGAGCTCTATTATTGGTGTGAAAAAGGAACTTGTTAATCCAAAGGATTATACGGGTGACTCTGTAAAATGCCGTACTTTTTCTGGTAATATAGAAACCTATCCTCTGGCAAGAGCCCGTATAAACACCCCGTTCCTTTCTGGTACCTTTACTAGTGCAATACTAGACAACCCTTGTACTGATTTAATTCTTGGGTGTCTACCCCAGCTAAGGCACTGCACAGATGAAGAAATATCTATCTGGGAGGAGAAGAATGGACTCACTCCAGTGAACAGTTCAGATATCCTCAAACATCACAGTCCTAAGAAAAGTGCTAGACCCATAATACTTGAAACTGATCAAGACGTAATGGTGCTACTACCTGACAAGCGTAATAATATGACAACTTCATGGCAAGGGCCTTTCAAGGTGATACAAAGACTTTCAGATGTCGATTATGAAATATCGATAAACGGACACTTAAAGATATTTCATATCAACATGTTGAAACCCTACTTTTCACGACAAGAGACAGAGTTAGAGACAGACGAACACAATGCACCCACACCTATGGATGAGACGACAGACGTACACAACGCAACTACACTAGTTAGCGAGACTGGCAAATCCGACGATATGCATACACTTAGTGAGAGTACAGAAAACGCATTTAGCACCACAACCGTACTGAATCAGGTAGACGACGACGGGATGGAACTACCCGTTCCAATTGTAGACAAGACTGCTACATTAGATTGTATACGAATAGAAACGGGACTGACAGGAGAACAACGATGACAGATAATAGAATTAGTGACTGAATATAAGGACATATTTTCCGACATTCCAGGTAGGACGGACAGAATCGAGCACTCCATCCTTCTTTCGGACTCGAAGCCTATCAAATGCAGGCCGTACTCTATCCCACTTAGCTATAGGGAAAATCTAAATAAGGAAATTCTTAATTTAGAAGCGAGTGGAATTATTCAAAAATCTACATCCGAGTACTCCTTTCCAATCGTCCTTGTCAAGAAAAAAGACTCCACCATTCGTCTTTGTGTGGACTATAGAAACCTCAACAATGTCACAAAGATCGACGCAGAACCAATTCCTTCCTGCGAAGATCTGATTCTCGACATGTCCACCTCCAAAATCTTTTCTAAATTAGACCTTATTAAGGGATATTGGCAGGTCCCTATGCAGACTCAATCTATCCATCTGACTGCTTTCTCAACACCTCTAGGTCTTTACGAGTGGCGATTTCTTCCTTTCGGACTTCGTAATGCTCCTGCCACTTTCGTACGCTTAACTAGAGATTTGCTACATGGAGTGACGAATACGGTGACCTATATAGATGATATTTGTGTCCATACAGAGGACTGGACAACACACTTACTGAAACTAAGACATGTCTTCGATAGGTTGCGACTCTTCGGCCTCACGGTCAAACCGAGCAAAGTCGAATTGGGCCTACAAGAAATTGATTTTTTAGGTCATGTCATTTCACAAGGACAACTGAAAACTGACAATAGAATTATTACCAAAATTATGAACCTGACTATGCCTACAACAAAGAAGCAGGTCAGGAGCCTTTTGGGCTTAGTAAATTATTATAGCAAGTTCATACCGAACTTAGCTGAAATTACAAGTGTATTTTCAAATGTTTTAAAAGCATCAGTGAAATTGGATGTCAAAGATGCATTATTAATTTCTGCATTGTCAAAATTGAAAATGCTGTTTAGTAATATACCAATCCTCCGCTTGCCTAATCCTAGGCTCGTTTATTATCTTAGGACAGATGCCAGCAGGATTTCCATCGCTGCAGTACTAGGCCAATTTTATGAGGGCATCTTCCATCCGATTTGCTACGTGAGCCGCAAGATCACACCGGCTGAGTCCAGATATTTCATATCAGAGTTGGAAGCCCTAAGCATCATCTATTCGGTGAGGAAGTTGCATCGATTTCTGGCGGGTAATCACTTTGTGGTCCAGACTGACAACTCCCCGATCACGGTCATACAAAGTGGGGTACATAAGAATGACCGCATCTATAGGTGGTCGTTAATATTACAGAATTATACTTTTAGTATAGAGCATATTAAGGGTAGGGACAACATCCTTGCTGATACCCTTAGTCGACCATCTGAGGTAGAAATACCTGATATTCCACACGAATAGGTAGTTTAAGAAAGGTTCATTTACTATACATTTAACGTATCCTGTGTAGATTATAATATTGTGTACATAGACATCAGGATCAGAACTATGTGCTAAGAACAGTGAACTACCATGTGTCCGTAGACAGCTGAATGACAACTGTGCGCCAAGAACAGTGAAATCACCGTGTGTACATAGACAGCTCGTTACTTACTATGCTCCATTTGTGCTCCGGTGAATCACCTGTGTTACTCATATCAGAACAGTGTCAGAACATTGTTAAATAACAGACACGAAGATACTTGTCTACGACACCAGCGGACTCAACGAGTGTAAGAATACCCATAGGACACAAGTATGACTGTGTAGTGTAGATAACATACCCAGGATAAGTGTGTATATAAACTATGCCAACGAAAGCAATTTCTATACGTTATGGCAACCACTAACCTGAGGTAAAATGACACCATGTATATATATACTTATTTTGATATGTAATAAAACGAGTTTAAGATAGTGGTAAATTATAGTTAGGTTAGTTACTTTAATATAGAATTAGATTAAATTTAGGTAATATAATAGATTTTTTTTTTGTAGTTTAGATAAATCAGTAATTTACCCACTTACTTAACATAAAAAGAGATTAGGATGCTATTTAAACTTAATAACAGCTAATTAAAGATTAGGATAAAGAAGCTTAAATAGGAACAAAACCATGTAGTCAGTTAATTTCATTTTATTTCATTCCATCTTTGTGAACACCTTAACAACCTTTTCATTTAGGACTAAAATTGGGTTATATTTTATAGGATAAAATGATTATACTTAGAAACATACATCATCTATACCATGTAGTTTAAAAATATCCATTACATTTTGTTCATTTAAACATTAAAAACATTATTTAGAATTTTTGTTACATTGCACATTACCCATCTCATAAAGATACATAACTCATCTCACATCATTTTCATTTTTTTTAGATAGTTAGATTACTTCCCTTGAATTAGATTAATTTTGTACAACAAAATAGAATATAGATAGTTAGAAAATTAATATTAGTATGTCATCAGAAGATAGTGTTGAATAATAGCGGGGTATAATCTATCAACCCTATTTCATCCATGTAAATATTTTGTAAATACATGACTCGTGCAGTAACTTAAGCACAGTCATGAAGCTCAACTCTTTTCAAACTGAGCTAAACGTGTACAGTGTCACTTCAAGGTTCTTAAATAATTGTGAGGGTAAAAGATGTGTGACAGAAGTGTGAAAGTGAGAGAAAATGGTAAATATACAGTGGAGAGTGAAGGCAGCCAGCGGATGTTTTCTGCCGCTTAGCGCGACTTTTTATTATTTGTCTGCGTTAGACGTTTGTTGTCAATGTTGTAATGTGCTGTCTTAGATGTATTGTGTGTAGTTTAGAGTAAAACTTAGATAGAGTATTTTAAGTCTCATATGACGGAAACGTAGTCACGAATTAGTGTTACACACTTGTTTGTGGCCACATTTAACCGAATTATGGCACTTGAAAACTAACTTGCATACATATTTATAGACAGACACACATGTTAGGAATTAAATTATATTAGTAGTTAGATTCAAACACGCAAACAACCAGGAAAACACACAGGTAAAGTACATACATTTTTTTTAGAAAAAGGGATATAACTTCGGGTCAGGGGACACAATAGACAACGAAACACTAACTTAACAGTGAAAGAGAACTTTACACGCGAAAGCGAGATAGGTAAAGCCTGTCGCACTCAGCTTGTGCAAGGGTTGTTTAATATTATATGGGGGACATGAAGCAATTCATGGGTTGACCCTAATAAAGTCAACTTCGTATGGGTAGTGAGTTAATTTACTATTTGAGGGCAGGTCTTATAAGACAACGGTCCGGTTCAGACAAACCTCTAATTATATAATATTATGATTGAGAAGAGGGCTCACACCAACCTGACAAGTTTGTGGCGATCAGCAATAGCCAAGTAAAGTGATACTACACTGTGACAATAGTGAGTAGAAGTCTATAGGGATAGCCAAACCCAAGTTGTCATTAGTCTTTGACAAAAAAATTAGATACACTAATTTTTAGAAACCTCTTGCGTCACAACCATGAGTCAAAGTTTGTAACGCAACACAGGAGGGGAGGGTGTGTGTCAAAGACTTAAGTATAGAGGAGGAAGACCACCCTGAATGAGTGGTCTACCTCCAGTAGATTAGAGGTAACTCAGTGCCCCTACTTGAGGGCAGGGTAGGTGATAGGAAGGGGAACTATTAGATAGTTCTCTCATGAGACAAGGAGGTGTCAACCAGAGAGTTAGCACTCTGGTCACGGCATGATCACGGCAACGTGAAACTAGAGTGTAACTCAAAAGAGGCCACTACTCGAGCGTGCTAAATGAGGCCGCACGCGTGCGCCCTGAGTCCTTCCGCGTACTGTGTAAACAGCACGCGGAGTAGAATCAGATGGGACACAGACTTCATAGTGATAACATCGCTTAGCGATGCTTGTTTCGTTAGCCGAATAGATGGATTAGCGATAGGGTTAGGAAATGACTAGTGATAGGATATTCTGTGCATTTATTCTTGTGTGATTTGTTAGCGACTGTTTGTTGTACAGACTGCGTACATTGATGTGATACAAAGAGCCAGTGGCAATAAAATGTGTAACCTCTCGTACGACTAGCAAGTCTTTTGTGTGGTGCGAGAAAAGTATCCTAGAATGCCTGTGACAGCGGTTGCTGACACAGATGACAAGGAGAATCAGAGATGATACTCCCAACACTTGCCAGATGACAAGGAGATTTAAAGATGATATTCCCAACACTTGCCAGATGACAAGGAGATTTAAAGATGATATTCCCAACACTTGGCAGATGACAAGGAGATTTAAAGATGATATTCCCAAAACTTGCCAGATGACAAGGAGATTTAAAGATGATATTCCCAACACTTGCCAGATGACAAGGAGATTTAAAGATGACATTCCCAACACTTGCCAGATGACACGGAGAAACAGAGATGATATTCTCAATACTTGCCAGATGACACGGAGAAACAGAGATAATATTCTGAATACTTGCCAGATGACACGGAGAATCAGAGATGATATTCCCAACACTTGCCAGATGACACGGAGAATCAGAGATGTTATTCCCAACACTTGCCAGATGACAAGGAGATTTAAAGATGATATTCCCAACATTTGCCAGATGACAAGGAGATTTAAAGATGATATTCCCAACACTTGGCAGATGACAAGGAGATTTAAAGATGATATTCTCAATACCTGCCAGATAACAAGGAGATGTAAAGATGAAATTCTCAATACTTGCCAGATGACTAGAAGAATTAGAGATGATATCTCAACACTTGCTACACGACAAGGAGAATCTCAGATGATATTCCTAATAATTGCCAGATGATAAGGAGAATCAGAGGTCTTCTTCTTCTGCGTTCATCCGGAGAGTTTTTTTTTTTTTCGGACTTGATTGCGTTATGCCTGTTTACAGCAGAGCAGCGTTCTTGCGCCGTTAGGCCGACACATCCGACTTCTGCGGGCATTTGTTGAATGGGTTAACCTTCCAGGGAGTTCATACAATACCACTTGAGGCAGGACATCCAGGACGCTTGATTAAGCCCTACATTGTATCCTGACGCAATCATTACTCTACCCTGAAGCAGTCCTCACCATATACGGTTATATTCTGACTCAGTTCTTACCCTATATGTGTGTAACCTGTCGCTATCCTCACCCTACATGCGTGTTTGCATTTGGATATCGTTTTATCCCGCTACAGTTACGTAAATGAATGTAATGTATTTCGCATCACCACAACAGAAATATATGGACTTAACGTACACTACACTAAAGCATTATGCGGTGCAATGATCGGTCCCATTCCTCTACTGCAGTTCTTTCCGGAACTCAAGGGCACCAATCAGATGCCTGTTTTATGACCACGTGTGCGTCGACGCGAACCCAGGACCTGTCACATACACTAATATACAATACCACTTGAGGCAGGACATCCAGGACGCTTGATTGAGCCCTACCAGTGGCAAGCCGACAGAAAGTTAACATTGATGTTAGTTTCATCATGCGATAGCAGAAACATCGTTAACAATGTTGTTTGTTTCGTCATGTATTCTCATCCGGCTGTTTTAAACAATTAAACATTCGAATCAAAGCCACGTGACTTATCTTCGTTAAACTACGGCAGTTATTTTTCATTTCGTGACATTTCCCTGGCTAGCTTTTAGTTGCCTCTCCTCAATTCTGGGGTAGAGAGATTCATGATCTACAGCGATCACATGACACATGGCGTCCGAACGGAATCTAAGAGATGCTGTGTCACATCTACCAGATTATGCACATTGAAGTGAGGTGACCGCCCAATTCCCAGTCGCTTTTCCTTCCCGGTAAATTGCAAGGTATGGCGGTAGCCAATATTGTATCTTTCCATAGCACAAAGCCTGGGTTACTAGCCAACCAATCAATACATCTATCAACTAATCTTTAACTAGAAAAACAATCAATACACCGACTAACTTTAACTAGAAAACCAATCAATACATCATTCAGTCAACCTCTAATTAGCCAACCCATCACCCAACATGTAACATTTTTTTTTTTTTTTTTTTTAGCATATCCTTTTACAGGACTTAGCTGTCAACACCAGCATCTTTCAGCTGTATGTTGATCTCTTGGCAAGATTACGCTCAGTAGTTTGCCATTGCTTTCTGAGCGGCCGGCTCACATACCCCGTAAGTTACCGATGCGATTCGAACCACTGCTGATTTGAACCGTCATCACGTTACCTGACGAGAGTATACGAGATTACGGAGAAAAGTCATAACCTCTAAGCCACGAAGCCGGCATAACATGTAACTAGCCAACCAATATAAACACCAATCAACCAAACTTTAACTAGCCAACCAATCAACCAACCTTTAACTAGCCAACCAATCAACCAACCTTTAACTAGCCAACCATTCAACCAACCTTTAATTAGCCAACCAGTCAATACACCAATCAACCAACCAACCTATAACTAGCCAAAATATTAATCAACCTTTAACTACAAACCAATCAATTCATCCACCAACCACCAATCCTCTAACTAGAAAACCTTTCAATATATAAACCAACCAACCAACCAATCAGTCAGCTAATCAATAAATAAACCAAAAACAAGTTAAACAATCAAGAAATCAAACAAGCAACCACTTAACCAACTCAGGAACTAGCAAACTAATCAATAGGGGGTCGGCATGACAGAGAGGTTTAACAGGTTCGTATTATAGCGTTCCCTGGTGTCCGTGGCGTTTTGGTATAATTCCACATAATTGGACTTAATTGTTGACTTCTCATCCTCGATTTGGGGACATAAATTACAAGAACCTCTGAAGTCGGAGAGGGTTCGCCAGATGGCGAAGGATACGGTTAATAGGAAATGTTAACATTAAAGCAAAATTAGTCTAGCACACTGACTAGTCATGGCAACTTTTTAAAAATAGGTCCTGTATAGAACGTCGCAGTCAACACCAGCATTTTACCGCCGTTGTTGATGTCTTGGCAGGATTTCCGTTCAGTAGTTTGCCATTGATTTCTGAATAACCAGCTTCCATACCAACACGTTAAAACCAGCGCGAGACAGTCTACTGCCAAATCGGTCATCGCTGTGTATCGGACGCGGGTAAGCGGCATTACGAATCGCGTTCGCAACGCCATCGCCGCGGACAGCGGCGTAGCTACGTCTTTTGTTATTGAAACACTTCGATCAAATGTTTCTTTGCTCTTACTTCCTAATTGAGATTTTACTTCACCATTACTATTTTGTTTTTGTTTTTTTTTTGTATATGGGATGTGATGTTTCGCCTTTCAGTTGAGTATATTTCTTTAGTTCGCTGAAACAGTTTGATTCTGAAGATGGATTAGTATGTTCATGTTTGTTTTCCAGATATGCCTGGTAATAATTTACATGTCATATGCCTTTGTATTTTTCAATGTCTGTCCGTCCGTCCGTCCGTCCGTCCGCCCGCCCGCCCGCCCGCCTGCCCACCCGCCTGTCTGCCTGTCTGTCTGTCCGTCCGTCCTTCCGTCCGTCCGTCCGCCCGTCCCTCCGTCCGCCCGCCCGCCCGCCCGCCTGCCCACCCGCCTGCCTGCCTGTCTGTCTGTCTCTACATGTCTATCCACCTACCTATCTCTTCATTTATTTATTTTAAATAAATTACATGCTCTTCAACCTTGATAGATTAAAATAGGGGCATATACACCTATTATTATTTCAGATAATGAATGGATTGTTTGCTTAATTATCGCTTTCGAGCTTTGACCCTTCCTGGTTTTTCTAGTTTATTCTTTGTAAGTTATTTATTCGTGTCTTGTCTTGTCTTTTCTTTCTACTTGTGTACCCCGAACAAGGACTTTTGTTTACAGTCTACTTCATTGTTAGTATAGACAAACGGACAACCAGCCATAGATCTGCATGACAGGCAAAGACTGACAGGGAGGAGGGAAGAGCTGGCGGAAGTCAGGAGAGATGTGAGTCTGATATTAGCAAGAGAGACCTGACAGCCGTCACGTGATATACTCTGGCCGGGACAGTAAATAACGCGCCATGTTGCAGCAGAACTGCCTTCTGGCACACGGGTCAGCAACTTCCGGACATGCGTCGTAAATCTCTGCCCGGTGACTGGAGGATTTACCGAGCCCGTGCTGGGGTGAGTGGAGTTCTGCTGCAGTGACCAGTAATCTGGAAATCATGGCACAGGCACAGACAACCCCACAGCGGAAACTGCCAGCCAGACAGACAGACAGACATAAGCATGTAGTGCATAAGAGAAAAACGGAACGTTACCATATTTGAGATGTAAAAGTTGACAAATAACTTAAAGTTCACACTGCATAGGCAAGACCAGGCATATCAAACAATACCTGTCTGTGCACTAATTCATTAAAAGAAAACAGACTGAGCCTGACAACATGCACTTAACTGATTCAGTGCCAAACAAATGACAACTTTGGACCAAACACATTGGACAATCAAATGAACAAGTGACTGACACCTTGCCGTCTTGACAGACATTAGTTTGGTACATTGTGTTTCATAAAAGGCATAATAACTACAACCCATGACGGTAGCGAATGTAACCGATCAACTGCTACCTCTCGCTTTGATTTCAAGACCGGTTAAGACCAGGGAGGGTAAAAGTCTTATTCTGATGCGAGGAAATGCAACTTAAAGACTAAATGTCTTGGCAGGGCAAACCAAGTCTTTGCCTTGGTTGGTAACTGGTTTATCAGCTAAGCTCCGACTGGTGGCAAGTTAGAGCATTGATTTGCTGATCCAGCAGCTTCTACAGCTTGTCTTCTTCCAGATGTATTGGTGTTACTTTCCTCTGGATTAAACTAGTTAGGCCGAGAGAGGGATCATGCTCCATGGGCAACACATGGTCTCTACAATTCAGCCCAGGCTTTATGCTATTGAGAGGTATAGCTCCATCTGTCGTCCCCGCCATTGGTTGAAGGTGTGCCTGTTTTGAAAAACAATGTAACAAATGATCGTCTGTCAAAACGGCAAGTTGCCATGAGTGAGTATATTTCTGTCTGTTCTAGTCTAAAAATGTGTTAATTGCTTTAGCGTTAGCAGAAGGATATTTGTTCTTATGTTAACTTCTGCATCACGCTTCCACCGTCTGTCAACAGACAATGAATCTAGACACACACATCTGCTTACCTTCTTAATTTCTCTTCGTCGAAAAATGTACCTGTTGACATAGTTGTTTTATTATTATGTGTTGCTGTTGTAGCACGAAGATTTGTTTGGTTGTTTATTTGATTCTTGCACTCACCTTATTAGTGTCCATATTTTCATTTGTCTTGGTGAGAGCAATACGGTGTCGTCATATTATTGAAGCTGAAGTATTTCTATTCAAGGGAAATTAAGTCAGTTTAATGTGAGTCCCAAAAGATGGAATAAACATTCATTGACAACATTTGAGCTAATCTAAAGAAAAATAATTAAATAAATAATAAATAAATAAATACATAAATAAAAATAAACATAATCATCATCATCATGTGTCATGCCAGCTGGAGTAGGCGTTCATGTCTCTCCACAGATCTAGGTCCTTGGTGATCCCGGTCAACTCTGCTGATGATATTTCTCCATGCCACTGTCTGGGTCCATCCAACATCATTTCTTTTGGTCTATCTCTGCCTCTCATCTCCTTGATCTTTCCAGTTGTCACGATGTTCTCTAATACCTCTCTTCTCACCACATACCAAAGAAAGCTGTTTGTCTCTTTCTTATTGTTGAATATAATTTTCTAGTTTCATTAGCCTCTTTTATAAAATCGTTGTTAGTTGCTCCGGCCGTCCAAGGAATTCGCAACATTCGTCTCAGGAACCACATCTCCGTTTTTTCCAAGGTCTTTCTAATAATAAATAAAATCATAAATAAATCAAAGCTGCAGGAAGATTTCGGATATAAACAGCTACGTTGTTCTGTCAAGCCAGAGGGAGGCGTGTCAAGGTGACATGTTATAAGTATTGTCGTTTTGTTTGTGTGTGTGTCGGAGATCCCGAGGAAGAGAATTTGGAATGTATTGATACGTTTATAACATTTAGTTAAATTCATTGTGCCTGTATAGTCCAGAATTGTCATGTAGGTATATTGTTATGCTGTGGCGAAGGTGTTGAGAACGCAATACAGCATAACGAGCTCGAAACACATCTGCACGCTATTTAGAAGCAGGCCGCCTTGGTTGATTTTTATACAATAGTATAGACGCCGGTTGTTCAGAAGGCAGTGGCAAACTACTGAACGTAAACTTACCAAGAAATCACTAACAGCTAAAAAATGCTGGGGTTGACTGCGACGTCCTGTAAAGGATATGCAGCTAACTTGTCATACACATATTTTATCATATTATCACATTGTCAAATACGTATATAGTCACATTATCACGCACGTATATTATCAAATTGTTATATACATAAATAGTCATAGTGTCAAGTACTCATATAGCCATATGATCATATACTCATATACTATCATTGTCATATACGTTCGTCAAGCGGAACCACAGACAAACAGGGCCGAGCGGGACAGGTCACTAAGCACATAGACAGCCACGTGAGCACACACTCATACACACAGGCACACATCGTTTCTAAAAGAGACATAGACAGGTATGCACTAAGAAATAGACAGGAATGTGTCTATAATATAACAGACGGATATAACAATAAAACTACATGCGGTAACAGTGGTGTGACATGATACGAACATTACATATTCAGAATCACGGTTTGACACGGAGGACTTAGTTAATGTTTTCTGATTCATTATGGGTTATTGTCATGTATGGGGTTGAGATCGGTCATGTAATCTATGGGTAGTGTCTAGACGTGGCAGATAATGTCCTAGTCTAACGAGCAAAAGGATAGATAGATGTTGCTTGGCATGGGCACTAGATAGTGCAAGAATGTCCGTACAGGACAAGCAGCAAGGCATGGTGCTGATGGCCGTATTATGTCTTGACCTAGTATTACTGAACACCTAATTCATTACTATCAGTTATAATCACCACCACCATCATCATCGTGTGCCATGCCGATAAGCACGGGCGGTCATTGTTCGGTATCTTACTCGATTATCGTTGCTATTGGACCGGTCTGAGTTCTTGTATCCATTATACCATGTGGTCTAGTCATTCACATATTAGTCTCTCTGACTTCTCTTCCTCTTTTCCACATCAATCTTGCCAGTTGTCGCTAAGTGTTCCAGTTTGTTTCTCATAATAACGTGCTCAAAAATTGTTGACCGCCTACGCGTAATTTCTGGAATTAATTTACTGTTTTCTTTTGTTTCTTGTAGGACTTGCTAACGATGTGTAGAAACTGCAAAAGGATGCTTAACTGATATATTGCCATGGGGTGATTAATTGTCTTAAGCGCGCTCCCCCCCCCCTCCCCCAAATCTGCCATGGGCTTTTGTTGCGCCTAAATGTTGTCATTACGTTATAATACATGTCTGCTAACATATTAACCAATATTAAACTACTTCTACTTCTATTTTTCGCCATCCAATTGTGTATGGTCCAAACGTACTTTTTCTGTTTAACCTGTTCAGAAAAATGGTGTATAGAGAAAACATGAGATGCGGGCACTGCTGCAACAGATTACAGCAGTAAAACAAATCACGCGACTCCGATCCGCATAATCCGCGCCAAGCCACAAATTCCGACCATCCTGAGGTCTGGCGATCCTGCCGGAGATTACAATGTCTTAACGGATGTTGGTCCATCCGAGCACGAACAACTGTGGGCCCTTCTCAGCCCAGTGGTCATCCGCTGGTCAGTATTGACACATTTTAGGGGAAACCGAAATAGCCAACTTCTCGACCGAAGCTTCTGATTTACGATTATGTGTTCTTGGACGGTGGAGAGCTCTACAATTTGTCTTCCACGGTCTCTTGTTGTAATTGGTAGTCCCCAGGCCGAAACAGTTTCCATAAAGTGATCAGCCTGTGCGGACTGATTGGTTTCAGTTCACGTAACTTTATAACGACAGCGGGCAGGAGGCTCTGAATTTAGTCAATCTTGTTTTAGGAGTCGAATGCGCAGTGGATAGCACGTTTACCGATCACCTTGTTGGTTAGGTGTTCGAATCCTTATCAAGGTGGAGAATTTTTTTTAATGACCTGTGCTTCCAGATGGTTCCAGGCTAAAATGCGGGAAATGCTCGGAGAAATAATGGCGGCCGTCCTGATGCTGACACACCACTCACTGAATATCGATTGGTCTATACACGTGGCGGGGGGGGGGGGGAGGGGCTAGTCTATACACATGTGGGGCTAGTCTATACACATGTGGGGCTAGTCTATACACATGTAGAGAATAGTCTATACACATGTGGGGCTAGTCTATACACATGTGGGGCTAGTCTATGGGGATAGTCTATACACATGTGGGGCTAGTCTATGGGGCTAGTCTATACACATGTGGGGCTAGTCTATGGGCTAGTCTATACACATGTGGGGCTATTCTATACACATGTGGGGATAGTCTATACACATGTGGTGCTAGTCTATACACATGTGGGGCTAGTCTATGGGGCTAGTCTATACACATGTGGGGCTAGTCTATACACATGTGGGGATACTCTATGGGGCTAGTCTATACACATGCGGGCATAGTCAATAAACATTTGGGGCTAGTCTATACACAAGTGGAGCTAGCCTATGGGGCTAGTCTATACACATGTGGGGCTGGTCTATACACATGTGGGGCTAGTCTATACACATGTGGGGTTAGTTTATACACATGTGGGGTTAGTCTACACACATGTGGGGCTAGTCTATACAAAAGTGGAGCTAGTCTATGGGGCTAGTATATACATATGCGGGGCTTGTCTATACACATGTGGGGCTAGTCTATGGGGCTAGTCTGTACACATGTGGGGCCAGACTATACACATGTGGAGTTAGTCTATACACATGTGGGGTTAGTCTATACACATGTGGGGCTTGTCTATACACATGTGGGGCTAGTCTATACACATGCGGGGCTAGTCTATACACATGTGGGGCTGGTCTGTACACATGTGGGGCTAGTCTATACACATGTGTGGTTAGTCTATACACATGTGGGGTTAGTCTACACACATGTGGGGCTAGTCTATACACATGTGGGGTTAGACTATACACATGCGGGGCTAGTCTATACACATGTGGGGCTGGTCTATACACATGTGGGGCTAGTCTATACACATGTGGGGTTAGTCTATACACATGTGGGGTTAGTCTATTCACATGTGGGGCTACCTCCATATAGCATATACGTCTCATTTCGTGGAAAAACGTCTTTTTTATAAGCGTCGGCTGCTCAGAAAGCACTGACAAACTACTGAACGTAAAAACAACGATGTACCCAGCTCTTGTTCATTCCTCTAATCCACAGAAACTGTTTAGTCCCCAGGTCTGATTTGTGCGTGTATTTTAGCTTTTGCTAATGCTCCGTAGCGAAAGAGTTGCGGATGCAGTTCGTAATCCCGCATACCTGCCTTCGAAACACTGCTGTAGGTGATTGGCAGAAGACCGCCTTGCATTTGTGTTTTCTGAAAATGGTATGGGTGCCGGCGGTTCACAAAACAATGGCAAACTACTGAAGGTTAACTTGCCAAGAAATCACGAATAGCCAAATATTACTGGGGTTGTCTGCGACGTCCTGTAAAGGATATGCAACTAACTTTAATTATCAGTATCACTCGGCATCAGTCGAACCCACTCCAACTTCTTAAGTACTTGCAATTTACGTCTTCACGTCAAGGACGAGAATTCAACATGTTAGACCAACTGACCTGTGTATGGGTTGAACCCGCTAGCTCGGAATAAGAAAACTCGTTCTTATCCATTCGACCACACTGAAATGTAATATATCATCAGTCTCCGTGGTCGTCGTTGGTATGGGTTTAATTCCTAGAGGTTCGGTGTATACTGCCCACAACAACAGTTTTGTTTACTGGGTAAAGTTGATTTTAAATATTGAGCACAACCCACTACTGGCAACGCTGATCGTATTCTGGTATGAACCTAAGGCCTATCCACGTCAATATGGAAGCACTATACTCGAGTTTCGCCCTCGTTTGAGCTCGTCAGTAGTGCATATCCCTGACCGGATCCGGAAACAAGCACCGGATCACTGGCGTGTGAAGCGGGTATGTAACCACGCGGCACACGTTGGACACACAGCCAAATTATCATAACAGAATATTACAACGTCACCCATCGTAGGCTATGCTCAAAGTTGATTTTATTTTGAAATGCCTGTTTGGCACTATAGAGTCTATCATTCGCTAGTTGTGTTTATTAGTCGAACAAGTTTTACTAAATATATTCTAATCCACGCATTTTTTGAAGAACTAACAACTAGTATTCTTGAAAGGAATGGCCACCAACTCTTTACACAGGCCAAGTGACATTAAGATAACTGCACTAGAACAATCCCACAATGAATGGTGCTCAAGATAAATAAGTAAACAGCCCGTTTACACGCCTCAAGGTAAATAAGTAAACCACCCGTTTACACGCCTCGAGGTAAATAAGTAAACACCCGTTTACACGCCTCGAGGTAAATAAGTAAACCACCCGTTTAAACACCTCGATGTAAATAAGTAACCCCCCCCCCCCCCCCCCGTTTACACGTCTCGAAGTAAATAAGTTAACAACCCGTTTACACGCCTCGAGGTAAATATAAGTAAACCACCCGTTTACACGCCTCGAGGTAAATAAGTAAACCACCCGTTTACACGCCTCGATGCGCAGTGAGCATACAGTGCTAGACCCATGTGTGATTGGACCAACCGCCACTGGGTGGCTGATGTGTTCAGCGCCACGCCGGCCGCATTTACTCCCCTAGTGTATTTATTTTAGTCTAGGTCCACCTGGCAACCGGCTCTGTTGATAAGAGGTTACTGACGTAATTCGTAATTCCCCATACCGCGTTCGAAACACAGCTGTGAGCCATTTAGAAACAGACCGCCTTGCGTTCATTTTCATTCAGTGGTATGAGTGTCGGTGGATCAGAAATCAGTGGGAAACTACTGAACATAAACTTGCCAAAAAAATCACATTCACCACAAAAATGCCGCGATTGACTGCGACGTCCTGTAAAGGATATGAAAGTAACTAATCACCTGGGAAACTAGGTCAAGTTTACTCATTCACAGCCGCCTGGATCCGGACCGAACCTAAGATCACCGGGCTGGTAGACGGGCGTCTACCCACTACACCGCGGCGTCTTTAAACCCGGGGGGTATATAACTTCACATACAAACATGTGTAACTACACGCAAACAAGAACCGGTAGTTAGCAAACATCTCCAGATTATCATGGTCCAGTTTCTAACAAGTCGGTAGCCAAACAAGCTGTAACAACACCCAATATACAGGCAATTCCCCCATCCTGGTGAAATTATCCCTTGCCTTCTGTTCGAGTGCCCTGTACTTTCTCACATGAAATGTGTCATGAATGCCTCTCTCACTCAACTACTAACCTTTCTATGGGTTCTTGTAAGAACTACACACAACGTCCACTTTTTAAAGGATGGCATTAACCTAGAGTCTAACATTTAGCAACACTGCAAAAGAAGCCCTCCCCCCCCCTCCCCTCCCCCCCCCCCAAAAAAAAAAATATCGATTCCAGCAGCAGTAACAACAACAATACAAACCAAAACAACAACACCAAAAGCATACGTTAGACGTATAGACAGACAGACGGAGGCACTGAAGGACCGACGGGCGCACGGATAGACGATCGGACTAATGGAAGGTTGGATGGATGTTAAGTGCATGCATGGATGGAAGGATGGATCGATGCGTAGATGCATGCATGCATGGATACCCATTTATCCATCTATTCATCCATCCATCCATCTGTCCATTCATCCATGTATGCATGCATACATCCTTCCCTATATCCATGGATTCCTGATAGATGGGTGGGTGGGTAGGTGGGTGGGTGGATGGATGAATGGATGAAGGGATGGCTGGATGGATGGATGGATGGATGGATGGAGGGATGTGGGCATGGATGGATGGATGCATGGATGTATAGATTACTAAGCTTATTAAACGTACTTCTTCTGGCTGGGTGATCTAGTTGTAAATAGACTACACACAGTGAAGCTAATAATATCTCTCTGATATATGAAAATAAACAATGAAAGAAAAGAACTGACTACTTCTCCCAATACATTATAAACTTCTCTTTTACTCAATTTAACCTCTGGGAAACCCAACAAGAATTTTGTTAAGAGATACCCTGTTTGTTTATTTCACGTCAGCTTCAGCAGGCCTAACTCTGCTTGTCGCCCGTGCTTTGACGATCATGTCTCTGAAACCAGGCCTCCCTTGTACTGCAGGTAATTTCATTTTAATTCACGAGTTGATGTTCACATTATCACATTTACCTTCTCATCAAACAACCGAGATGTTGCCAGCAATCGTCGCTTGATCTTGGATGTAACTTAGCGCCCGGGGAACGTCTTTGCAGCTCTCCACAAACACATTTGTTTCCTCGAACCTGCTTTGATAATACAAGCGTTCCTGAAAAAAGGGAAGGGAAAATAACACCTAGCAACAAGTCACAATTCCAGACGCATGATGAAAGTCGGCAACAGAGAAGGGAATTTTCTGTTTTTAGACATTTCCCCTTGCATCTGTTTCACTTTCCCTGCTATCGCCGTTACTACCTCTTCGATCGTTCAAAAAATGAATTCTGCAACCGTAAAAATAGCTGATAATCATCGGGAAAGCATAGAGTAATTTAGGCACGTAAAAATGTTTTTAAAACACAAGTTTCATTTCAGTTTTTGCCCCGTATTATGCCGTTTTAATCTTCAGATTATCATCGGGACTTGTCAATTCGAGCCCTGTAATTTTGCCGCGTGAGCTCCCGTATATGATATCCCATCTTCTTCTTTCTGTTAGAATGTCTTCGCTGGCATTCAGAAGCTACCTCACGTGGGCCATAACTCAGAAAAGACATGATATCTTCTGCACACCATAAGTAAATTTGATTATCTGTGGCGCTTTTCTTTAATCGTCAAGTCCAAACATTTAGTTCTATCTCACGTGGGTTGGGCGGAAGGATGCCGACTGTGCGTTACTTGAATGTTGCCGTCCTGCGCGCCTGTTCACAGATTCGTGGGGGTTCGAGAAGACGAGATCTGCCACCCGTACGTGAAGCTACTGATGTGATCTACGACTATGGGTGCTCAATCCTCTCATTCTGAACGTGGTAATCCAAGCAGCTGGTCGTGAAAGTAGAGACACTAGGAAATCCACGTTGTCCGCCCTGCAGTATTGACTATCAGGGGAAGGCTGACCCGATACGCGGAAGGAAGTGTTAGCAGGGGTAGCTTTCAGTGAATACGATATCTATTGGCCGCTGGACATGGCATCAGTTAGAGTTTCATGTGACCAGTGAACTGTTGGGGAATGCTTTTGCTTTATCCTCACACGATGTCTACTATCCCTTAGTAGAGTGATACGAGAGCAATAAACATCTTGATAACTTGGACATACAATGGCGGGAGTGAAACAAAAATCGGAAAGATAATACTAATGACTAAAATATATTCCTATCTCATCTCATCTTGTTCCTCTTGTACCTTGCGATTTTGAGATGAAGCATAACATCGGTAAAGTGTCCGTTTATTGGCTTCATGTATGGAGATTCCCATAGATTCTGTTATTTCCTCTGACCATCGTTTACACGGTCTGCTGTACCTTCTGGTTCCATTTGGTCTGTACATTATTGCTTGTTGTGGTATACAGTTACTTGGTAGCCTAGTTGTTTGTCCGGGGTTCTGGTTCCATTTGGTCTGAACATTATTGCTTGTTGTGGTATACTGTTACTTGGTAGCCTAGTTGTTTGGCAGGGGTTCTGGTTCCATTTGGTCTGTACATTATTGCTTGTTGTGGTATACAGTTACTTGGTAGCCTAGTTGTTTGGCAGGGGTTCTGGTTCCATTTGGTCTGTACATTATTGCTTGTTGTGGTATACAGTTACTTGGTAGCCTAGTTGTTTGGCAGGGGTTCTGGTTCCATTTGGTCTGAACATTATTGCTTGTTGTGGTATACAGTTACTTGGTAGCCTAGTTGTTTGGCAGGGGTTCTGGTTCCATTTGGTCTGTACATTATTGCTTGTTGTGGTATACTGTTACTTGGTAGCCTAGTTGTTTGGCAGGGGTTCTGGTTCCATTTGGTCTGTACATTATTGCTTGTTGTGGTATACAGTTACTTGGTAGCCTATCCATTTGGTCTGTACATTATTGCTTGTTGTGGTATACAGTTACTTGGTAGCCTAGTTGTTCGGCCGGGGCATTTCACTAGCTATTTTCTAATGACGACTAGCGTCGCCATTACCGTCACATTTACCCTGATTTCATCATATATGATTTTCTCTCTTCTTGATATATTAAGTATTCTTTTAAGAAATCTCAATTCCGTTGCTGTAATGTTTCTATTCTCTGTTTCTGTCCTTGTCCAGTTTTTAGTACTGGTGTTGTCAGAAAGATTGTGTTGTAGAGTGCTTTTTTAATATCTATTGAA
Organism: Cepaea hortensis; assembly: GCA_963921405.1. Taxonomy (NCBI): domain Eukaryota; kingdom Metazoa; phylum Mollusca; class Gastropoda; order Stylommatophora; family Helicidae; genus Cepaea; species Cepaea hortensis. The sequence continues at coordinate 54,427,557 of OY992897.1, forward strand.
ACATGTTTGGTCTTTAGTATTGGTGCCATCTGTCCAATAAGTTGGTTTGCCTTATTACATTTATTCTCAGTCCAGTCTTCTGATTTGTCATTTTATGATATTATACTTACTAAGTACTTACAGTTCTTTATTTGTTTCAAGGGATGTTTTTTTTAGATTTTTAGATGAATTGGTGTTTTTTTTTTTTTTTCTTTTTTCTTCTTAGGTTGTTGTCTCTGTTTTACTGGTGGTAACTATCATGTTATGTTCCGTACACTTTTCGTGTACACTATTTATGTGATCTTTTGGTTCTGCTTCACATTCTGCAATTAATGTTTGATCATCCGCATATAGAAGTTCTTTAATGATGTAATTTGCGTTGGTTCTCTTTCTGTGTTCTGTTCTGCATGAGATGTTGTTACGGTCTCTGTTTGACTGGTCTCTTTACATATATTCTCTAGATAATTTAGGAAGAATGGAAGGGACATGACACAACCATGTCGTACTCCGGATATAAAATATATTCAACAATATGAAAAACATATTTGCACCAAGAGAAGTAAACAATGCATTTCAACGTGAAAAAGTTACATTAATATATACACAGCTCCCCTGGGCTTTGGAATGAAACATCTGTTGACAGTAAAATTCCCCCCTCTGCCCTGTGTCCACCGTGACAAGGTAGAGGGGCTTGCGTGTTCCAATGACCCCAAGAGCTATGCCGACGGTAGCACAACTACTGTTAGGGTCACCCATGTCGGACAGGTCAAGGGAGATTACTGGACTAAGAGACACAAACCTGCTACTTTGTAGGTAGACTGGGGCAGTCAAAGGGTAGGGAAAGCACCCCGAAAAATGCTTGTCAAAATCGGATGTACTGAGCCACAGGCTTGACAAAGCAAAGTAACTTAATCAATCCATGATGCCACAGTACAAAATTAATCAGTATGGTGCTAATCCCGTGAAGTCCCATCAGGCGGTAATAGTGTAGGGCCGCCTGCCTCGAGGGGGTCCACCCATGACTACTGGTGGTCACCTTCCTCTGTGCTGTGGAGTCAAGGCACAGAGGAGTAGGTTAAGAGCTATTGGCCAAACACCCCAGACACTCAACATACTACAGTGGAATGCTGAAGGAGTTTCTAACAAGAAAGTCACCTTAACACATCGTCTTCATAAAGATAGAATAGATGTGGCATGCATTCAAGAGACACACCTCAACGCTAATCGCAGATTCTCAGTTAGAGGATATCAGCAGGTTTGTCCATGGGACACATTTTTCAGTCCCATCCCATCCCATCCCATCCCATGGTAATTTATGCCTGTCACATTCCATCCCATTCCATGGGATTCCCATGATAATATTTATATGGACTACAGTTCAAATAAAATTATGAAATTTATGAAAGTGTAGGGTTAATGTCTACTAACGAGGAATGCATGTACAAAGAGACACGTAAAACAACATAATTTATTAATGTTAATATTCAAGAGTATTTTATTACAACAAAGTTTAATCTAAATATGACAATTCCGTGTCATTCTGACACTCTCATTCTGTTTCTGAGTTACTCTGCTCATTCAGCACATTATCAATTTCCTGCTGATCGACTGTTTAGTTAGTTTAGTTTAGTTTAGTCAATGGAGCAACATCATGACACACGGGTGTAACCCATAAGTGCTCCGTTCTACTCCTAACTCATACCTGACTCTTGAGAACTAAGCTCAGTGCACGAACTCCGTAACACAGGCGAGGATCTTGAAATACTTTGGGTAGATTTTTAACTCGAATTTTACCCTGGCAGCGCCGTTAGGGTACTCTTTTTCGATTTCCAACTGCCAAGGGATTTTTTACGTGCGCAACAATACACACGGGCGTCAGATCTCACTACCCAGAGACCAGGGGAAATTTTATTACCAGAAGTCCACGTGAAAAAATCTTGGTCCTCACCAGGGCTTGAACCCGGTACCTCCAGCAGTCGAGGCGGACACCATACCCCGAGACCACGCAGCCCCTGCTGATCGACTTTTTTTTTTTTTAGCATACCCTTTACAGGACGTAGCTGTCAACACCAGCATCTTTCAGCTGTATCTCTTGGCAAGATTACGCTCAGTAGTTTGCCATTGCTTTCTGAGCGGCCGGCTCAGTATCCCGCAAGTCACGAGCGGGGGTCGAACCGCCTCAGTTCTCGCTCCGCTATGAGACTCTGCGTGATAAACGGGATTACAGAGAGAAAGTGTTGTAACCCCACAGCCAGAGAGATCGGCTGATCGACTATTTCTAATAATTCAGTTAATTCAGGTAATCGCTGAACCATTTCCACAATTTTCATCTTACATGCAAATCTGATAGTTTTCAATAAATGAAAAATGATCCATGAACTGATCCACTTCAGAAATCACGCCTCTGCTGGAGCTATCAGTAATGCATGTTGATAACCTGTGCTCAGTACAACCAGATCGGTGCATTTCTGTATCGGTATCAAACCGTCGATCAAATGCTGCCGTCATGCTTGCTGCATTATCAGTACACACAAACAATGGACTGGAGAATGTGGTAGATTCGGCAAGAAATTCACGTGGAAAAAAAACTGTGCGTAAATTGTGCAGTATGGGATTGATTACTATCAATGTTTATAAGAGACAGAGGAAAAATAATCCATTCCCAATTTTGATCTAGTCCACATGCAATAAACCCCCATATGGAAAAAGATATGTTTGCCTTGCAGACCAAAAGTCAACTATTCCCGAAATTCCACATTGTGGATCTTGTGCCATATTTTGAAACAATTTCTGAGACTGTAATTTGGCCAATTTTCCTCGCGCTAAAATAGAACGAGTCACTGTTTGCCATGATACAGTGTAATTATATACCTTGTATACAGTGTGAGTAGATCTTGCAGCAAAGTTAGCAGCATCACATATAATGTCACATCCAGCCGAAATGGATACTGTTGGGTGTGATGCAATTAGTTCAACAACTGTTTTTTGCCAAGCATTTGACAATGTTAGTGGTGGTTTTGTTACTTCCCGCTGTTTGGCTTAAAAAATCTGTTGATGTTAGTAGAACCACCGGAATCACATTTCATGCTATGTATATTACAACCCCATAACCACTTTGATTAACCCATTTTTCATTAATCAACTTATACCATCTGTATAGCGTTTTGCACTTTGCTCAGCAAACAAATGGTGCTAAAATACTTTCAGATATTTTAACTGCTTTAACATCAGCTGTTGAAGACTTTACAAGTTCTTTTGGAACATCAAGTAAGTGGCATTCTCCCTCACTGAACATCTTAGCAACAACAGTTTTAGTAAGATCCTGGAAGTCATATTTTTGGTTGGCCATTTTGTGGTACTGTAGGCTTATACAGCCTACACCCAGTAACACCGTGACTTCAAGTGTCTGCCTTCACAAATTATTTTAAATTAAGACTACTAAATATTTACAGACTATAAATATAGTACCTAATAATGAACCAAATAAAAATAATGCAATTCAACAACAAAATAACTTCGATTACAGCAGATTAAAACTAGCTTTGTATTTACAAATCGCCAAAGATGCCAATCAACAACTACAGCAACAATGCACATGCGCGCATTTATTTATTTATCCGGTGTCTCACCACGAGATGAATTGATACATATATATTAAGAAAAAAGAAGGATAAAAGGCTTTAAAAAGGTAAACAATAACAAGAATTAAGGGTAGCTCTGACGTAGATCAAGTATATATGACATGGCTACTGTCCATGGGACGTTTCCCATGGGAATCCCATTCCCATGGACAAGCCTGGGTATCTGGCCACACGTTTCGAACGCGAAAGACACAAAGGAGGCGTTCTAATACTTACACGAAACACAATACCTTGCAGCGAAGTATCTGTGATCTCTGACAACCAAACAGAAATTATTGGTGTTGATATAATGATAAATGACGTGAAAATAAGGATTTACAATCTGTATAGCCCAGCAGATAAGGACCTTACTCTCAAACATAAAAATAACTGACACAAACTGCATTATTGTCGGAGACTTTAATAGCTGCTCAGAAAGATGGGGATACCCAGATACTGACAACAGAGGAAATGAAGTGGTGGATTGGGAAATAGACTCAAATCTCCATCTGCTCAACAAAGCAGATGACACACCGTGCTTCTACTCCAGACTTAGCTTTCTGCGCAGGAGACATCCTCCACAAGATCGATCGCCATGTGCTTGGCAGGTTAGCAAGTAGAGACCACAGGCCAATCAAGATTATAATGAATATGGAGTATGTTCCACGGGAGCAAAAGCCTTTGCCTCGATGGAATTGCAAACGAGCAGATTGAGACAGATTTGCAATACTAAAAGACAAATATTGTTAAATATTGCAATATGAAGCAAATGGTTGAAAGTCTAAACAAAGCAATAATACAGGCGGCTACTGAGTCCATTCCAAGAGGAGTGAGGAAAACTTACAAACAATACTGGACTGAAGAACTACACATTTTGGAAGACAAAGTTGAAGATGACAGGAAGACAGCAGAGAGAGAACAAACAACTAAAGCTAACATTTCTCTCAAAGCCATCTCAGCAAAATATAAAAGAATTGTAAATCAAACAAGAGATTGTTGGAGGGAAAAAACAGAAAACCTGAACTTTGACGGGGATGGAAACAAACTATGGAAACTAGTGAAAGCCATAAACAATGAAGGACCTAGCAACAAACAAATAACAATTAAACAAGAAAATGTCTTGCTTACAGGAAAAAAAGGCTGCAAATGCACTAATGGAAAACTATGCTTGTGCAAACCACATTGATATTACAAGTGAACAGAAGAAAGTAATCAAAGATAAACAGACACATCATAGTAATACAGAGACAGCAGCAGAATATTATATGATGGCAAATCTAACAATGGAAGAACTGGAACAGGCAATGAATAACCTAAAAAAAAAAAAAAAAAAAAAAAAAAAAAAGAAGAAAAAGAATCACCAGGAAAGGATGGAATCACAAGTGAAAAGCTAATAGGACTAGGCACTAAAGCAAAAAAGAAACTACTAGCAGTCTTAAATTACAGCTGGAAGAGAGGAATAGTCCCACAGGCATGGAAGGAAGCTATACTAATACCAGTCCCATAGAAAGGAAAAGACCTGGAAAAACCAAATGGCTATCGACCTAATAGTCTATTTAGCTGTATATGAAAATTAATGGAATCAATGGCTCGCTAACATGGCATCTGGAAGAAAACAAACTCTTAACACCACACCAAGCAGGATTCAGAAAGTACAGATCCACTGAATATCAAATAACTTATATAGCTCAGGAAATAGAGGATGCCTTCCAAGAGAAAAAGCTCACACTAGCGGTCTGGATAGATTTAGAAAAAGCATTTGATAAAGTATGGAAGGAAGGACTGAAAAGTAAAACTGCACACAATGAATGTTTGTGGGAAAATGTACAAATGGATCAGCCACTACCTTGATCACAGAACTGCCTGGACAAAAGTACAAGGACAAAACAGCAAAAAGATGCTGTTGGAAAAAGGTGTCCCCAAGGAGGAGTTCTTTCACCAACATGATTCCTAGCATTTATACATGACATCACGGAAAATATTCCAGGCAAAGTGCACACATTCTCCATTGCAGATGACCTAGCCATGTGAACATCTGAAGAATATATTAGTACAGCTAACAGCAGAATACAGCAAGCCTTATTAGCGCTAGAGGACTGGTCTAAATCATGGCTAGTGAAGATAAGTGAGGAGAAAACAACATGCACAGTGTTCTCTCTCTCTCTCTCTCTCTCTCTCTCTCTCTCTCTCTCTCTCTCTCTCTCTCTCTCTCTCTCTCTCTCTCAAATAAAACTCATAACCCTAAGCTGGTATTGAATGGAAAAATATTGTGCCATGAAGGAAATCCAAACCTATCTAGGAGTCACCTTTGATCGTCGCCTGACAAGGAAGACACAGGTTGAGAAACATCGAAGAATAGCAAGGCAAGGAATGGCAATCATGAAAAAGTCAGCTGGTACAACGTGGGGAGCAGATGAGAAGGTTCTCAAGAAGTTATATACTGGACGGGTGAGGCCAGTACTGGAATATTGCATCGCAGCTTGGGCAACAGCAGCTAAGTCAAACTTTAACGAAATAAGAAGAGTCCAAAATCAAGGAATGTGAATTATAACTGGAAGCCTGAAGACAACGCCTATTAACAAACTAGAAAAGATCACCTATTTGCAGGATAGAAGCGTTAGCAGAGCCCATCAACAAGCAAAAAATACATTTAGAAGATTGACATACCACCCTATGTATAACAGGTTTAATGGTTTTGGAAAGGGAAGACTGAAGCGTAGCAACTTTGTAGAAACTGCAAAACGAAAGATTAGGGCAGATCCTATACTTAACATATCAACAGTCAAACCCATTTACAATGCACACAAGTTCCCAGCTTGGAGACAGCAGCAAATGCCTGAGATGATAGAAAACATTCCCGGTATTGAGAAAAAGAACACAGCATGAAACTGAAAGAAGAGAAATAACCCTCAACTACATAAAAGAACATTACCAAAGCAGCAATTGGACCCATGCATATACAGATGGATCAGCCACAAATTCAATAGAGAATGGAGGAGGAGGAATTCTCCTAAATTTAAAATATGGAGTGAAAAAAACACATTCAGTGGCATCTGGAAAATTTTCAAGTAACTTTAAAGCGGGGGTAGAGGCTCTGAAAACTGCAGCAGAAATGCTCTTGATGGAGGAAAATAAAGAGAAGCAAATAGCTATCTTCACAGATGCAAAGTCAGCTGTCTCAATACTGAAGAGAATAAACAGCACAGAACTAGCTGACCTAAGTGCAGCACTCCATGGACTATGTAAGAAATCCAAAAAATGTAATACAGTGGATCCCATCACATTGCAGTATACCTGGAAATGAAGAGGCTGACAGACTGGCAAAAGAGGGCGGGCGACTACCTCAGCCTGACATAGACATTACCTATAATGAGACAAAGGGGTGTATAAAATGCACTTATAGAACCAAATGGGAATCAGAGCATACAGGCCACCAGAAAGATGATGCTTATCACAAACTCGACCGAAAAGAACAAGTAGCAATCTTCAGACTCCGCACAGGACATAACAGGCTGAAATACCATTTGTTCAATAAACAAAAGATAGGAAATACCGATGAATGTAATTGTGGAACTGATAAAAAGACAGCTAAACGTTTGCTGCAGGAGTGCGGAACAGAGAAAGATGTTTTGGCTCACACCTGCTTCAGTTGAGAAAAAAGCTCTGTGGAGATATCAACAAGATCAAGTTTACCGGAGCTTACTTTAACTACTTCAGGTTGGAATCTAAAGGTGCATGAAGAAGTACTTAGACTACCACACTTCATACCATAGGTATGTCGGTTACAAAAGCGTCCCAGAGGCATAAAATGGAATATTGCTTGGCTAGGCAATGCATTACGTGGAAAGTCCGAATCGAAAGCTCACTGTGTGGATGTTATATGCAGACTGCATTCTTCTGTTTTTCGGAGGAACAGCCTGTGGTGGACAGAGGGCCCAATATACGGCAGCCATGTACATGACATGACGATTCCTTGGGTGAGCCCAGTACCAGAGCGCTATGTGTCAGCTCTGCAATTATGCAAGCCTTCTTGGATGGCGGCGATCGTTATTTCTTCGGCTGTTCTAAATGGGCCAGCTGTGATGGGGGATAACACCACAACAGCGAGATTGAAATGTCCTACGAAACCCCCTTGAAGGGTAACCCTGTCAACAAATGCCCGCAGAAGTCAGATGTGTCAGCCTTACGGTGCAAGAACGCAGTTCTGTCGTAAACAGGCACAAAGCAATCACGTCCACAAAAAAAAAAAAAAACTCTCTGGGTGAACGTGGAAGAAAAAGACCTACCACGCCTCGTGTACAGCTGAAGAATCACTGAGCCGAAATATAAAAGTTTCTAATTTGCAACGGTAATTTCGATTAACGTGTCGATCTACAGTGCGCCTCACTTCGATCAAACTGATGTCTAGCCATTGTGTCGGAGAGGGAAAATTGGCAATTTAACAGTGTATATACATACGTACCCCAATACAAACATCTGTATGACTTCTGGCAAACCATTAATTATTGACATTTATCTGTTGCTACATTTGGTTAACTCCTTTGTACCTTCCTTCGCTTTGGAGATTACCATCTCCGTGTAACACAACACACGGTGTTTTACGCTGAAGTTAAATTACGCGAATGTATTCATCTATACAACTAAGACACTGTAAGTTGCCAGTTTGGAGATTTATGGGTTGTTTGTATTCAACTGAGTGTCTTCGGAACAGCCACACACCGGAGTGTTGGTTGCAAACGCGCCTTGGTGAAGTCTTGCATTATGGGGAAGCTGATTTAGGGAATTGCCAAAATCTGGACACTGATTTATTCTGTCATACAAAACTCGTTTAGAAAAACTGTTCACCAAACTTTAAGTTGAGGAGAAGAACCGTGATCTCGTTGTAACATGTCAACACAGGAAATGACGCACTTTCTTTGCGTTCAATTGTATGACGTTTGACGCATCTTCTATTTCTATTTCTGTTTTGAGTTGAGTTGAATTCTTCTCCTTCTTCTTCTTCTTCTTCTGCGTTCATCCGGAGTTTTTTTTCGGACGTGATTGCGTTGTGCCTGTTTACAGCAGAGCTGCGTTCTTGCGCCGTTAGGCCGACACATCCAGCTTCTGCGGGCATTTGTTGACCGGGTTAACCTTCCCGGGGGTTTCTTAGGACGTTTGACTCTCACTGTTGTGGTGTTATCCCCCATCACAGCTGGCCCATATAGAACAGCCAATGACATCCTGGTCAGTCCTCAAGGGAAGGCAAGGGCAGACCATGGGCTTTCCCCGCCATCCAAGGAGGCTTCCATACTTGCAGAGCCAACATATAGTGCTCTGGTACTGGGCTCACCCAAGGAATCGTCACATCCTGCACATGGCTGCTTAGCCTCACTTCCGTATATTGGGCTTTCCGTTCACCATAGGCTGTTCTTCCGGAAACCAGAAGTATGCAGTCTGCAGATGACATCCACACAGTGAGCTTTCGATTCGGACTTTCCACATAATGGATTTGCTTTCCAAGCAATATTCCATTTCGTGCCACTAGGACACTTTTCCACCTTTTATGAAGCTCACACAGTGGGGTTTTGATTCGGACTTTCCACTTAATTGATTTGCTATCCAAGCAATATTCCATTTCGTGCCACTAGGACACTTTTCCACCTTTTGTGAAGCCCACACAGTGAGCTTTTGATTCGGACTATCCACGTAATGAATTTGCTATCCAAGCAATATTCCATTTCATGCCTCTGGGGTACTTTAGTAACTGGCATACCTGTAGTATGAAGTGTGGCAGTCTAAATACTTCTTCATGCACCTCAAATGTCAATCTGAATGTAGCTAAGGTAAGCTGCAGTCAACTTGAGCTTGTTGATATCTCTATAAAGCGTGTCCACAAATGAAGCAAGTGTGGGCCAAAATATCTTTTTCTGTTCTGCATATAATGGGCACTCCTGCAGCAAATGTTTAGCTGTCATTTTACCAGTTCCACAATTACATTCATCGGTATCTCCTATCTTTAGTTTACTGTACAAGTGGTATTTCAGCCTGTTATGTCCTTTGCGGAGTCTGAAGATTGCTACTTGTTCTCTTCGGTCGAGTTTGTAATATGCGTCATCCTTCTGGTGGCCTGGATGCTCTGATTCCCATTTGGTTCTATAAGTGCTTTTTATAAAACTTTTTGCCTCATTATAGGTTATGTCTATGTCAGGCTGTGGTAATCGTCCACCCTCTTTTGCTAGTCTGTCAACCTCTTCATTTCCAGGTATACTGCAATGTGATGGGATCCACTGTATTACAACTTTTTTTAATTTCTGGCATAGACCATGGAGTGCTGCTCTTAGGTCAGCTAGTTCTGTGCTGTTTTTGCTCTTCAGTATTGAGACAGCCGACTTTGCATCTGTGAAGATAGCTATTTGCTTCTCTTTATTTTCCTCCATCAAGAGCATTTCTGCTGCAGTTTTCATAGATTCTACCTCTGCTTTGAAGTTACTTGAAAATTTTCAAGTTGCCACTGACTGTGTTTTTTTCACCCCATATTTTAAATTTAGAAGAATTCCTCCTCCTCAATTTTCTATTGAATTTTTGGCTGACCCGTCTGTATATGCATGGGTCGAATTGTTGCTTGGGTAATGTTCTTCTATGTAATTTAGGGTTATTTTTCTTTTTTCGGTTTCATTCTGAGTGTTCTTTTTTTCAATATCAGGAATGTTTTCTATCATCTCAGGCAGTTGCTGTTGTCTCCAAGCTGGAAACTTGTGTGTATTGTAAATGGGTTTGACTGTTGATATATTAAGTATGGGATCTGCCCTAATCTTTCGTTTTGCAGTTTCTACAAAGTTGCCACACTTCGGTCTTCCCTTTCCAAAACCATTAAACATGGTATACATAGGGTGGTCTGTCAATCTTCTGAATTTTTCTGCTTGTTGCTGGGCTCTGCTATCTCTTCTATCCTCCATTGGTTGTAAACAAGTGATCTTTTCTAGTGCACGAATAGGCGTTGTCTTCAGTCTTCCAGTTATGATTCGCTTTCCTTGATTTTGGACTTTACTTATTTTGTTAAAGTTTGACTTAGCTGCTGTTGCCCAAGCTGCAATGCCATATTCCAGTACTGGCCTCATCCGTCCAGTATATAACTTCTTGAGAACTTTCTCATCTGCTCCCCACGTTGTACCAGCAAGCTTTTTCATGACTGGCATTCTTTGCCTTGCTCTTGTTCGATTTTTTTTCAACCTGTGTCCTCCATGTCAGGCGACAATCAAAGGTGATTCCTAGATAGTTTGGATTTTCTTCGTGGCGCAATATATTTCCATTCAATACCAACTTAGGTTGCTGAGTTTTATTTGAGAGGGAGAACACTGTGCATGTTGTTTTCTCCTCACTTACATCGATCATCACTAGCCATGTTTAAGATCAGTCCTCTAGTGCTAATAAGGCTTGCTGTATTCTGCTGTTAGCTGTACTAATATATTCTTCGGATGTCCATATGGCTAGGTCATCTGCAAAGGAGGATGTGTGTACTTTGGCTGAAAAATTTTCTGTGATGTCATTTATATATGCTAGGAATAATGTTGGTGAAAGAACTCCTCCTTGGGGGACACCTTGCTCCAACAGCATCATTTTGCTGGTTTGTCCTTGTACTTTTGTCCTGGCAGTTATGTTCTCAAGGTAGTGGCTGATCCATTTATACATTTTTCCACAAACATGCATTTTTTGCAGTTTTACTTTCAGTCTTTCCTTCCATACTTTATCAAATGCTTTTTCTAAATCTATCCAACCGGCTAGTGTGTGTTTTTTCTCTTGGAAGGCATCCTCTATTTCCTGAGCTATATAGGTTATTTGATCTTCAGTGGATCTGTGCTTTCTGAATTCTGCTTACCGGGACGGTTAACCCGGTCAACAAATACCCGCAAAAGTCGGATGTGTCGGCCTAAAGGCGCAAGAACGCAGCTCTTCTGTAAACAGGCACAACGCAGTCGCATCTGAAAAAAAATCCGGATGAACGCAGAAGAAGAAGAAGAAGAATCCTGCTTGGTGTGGTGTTAAGAGTTTGTTTTCTTCCAGAGGCTATGTTAGCCTGCCATTGGTAATGCGTTCCATTAATTTTCCTACACTGCTAAGTAGACTGATAGGTCGATATCCATTTGGTTCTTCCAGGTATTTTCCTTTCTTTGGTACTGGTATTAATATAGCTTCCTTCCATGCCTGTGGGACTATTCCTCTCTTCCAGCTGTAATTTAGGACTGCTAGTAGTTTCTTTTTTGCCTTAGTGCCTAGTCCTATTAGCATTTCATTTGTGATTCCATCCTTTCCTGGTGATATCTTCTTTTTTAGGGTATTCATTGCCTGTTCAATTTCTTCAATTGTTAGATTTGCCATCATATATTTTGCTGCTGTCTCTGTATTACTATGATGTATCTGTTTGTCTTTGATTGCTTTCTCCTGTTCGGTTGTAATATCAATGTGGTTTGCACTGGCATAGTGTTCCATTAGTGTATTTGCAGCCTTTTTTCCTGTAAGCAAGGCATGTCCTTGTTTAATTGTTATTTGTTTGTTTCCTTCATTGTTCATGGCTTTCACTAGTTTCCATAGTTTGTTTCCATCCCTATCAAAATTAAGGTTGTCTGTTTTTTCCTTCCAACAATATCTTGTTGTTTGATTTACTGTTCTTTTATATTTTGCTGAGTTGGCTTTGAGAGAGATGTTCGCTTCAGTTGTTTGTTCTCTCTCTCTGCTGTCTTCCTGTCATCTTCAACTTTGTCCTCCAAAATTTGTAGTTCTTCAGTCCAGTATGGTTTGTAATTTTTCCTCGCTCCTCTTGGAATAGACTCAGTGGCCGCCTGTATTACTGCTCTGTTTAGACTTTCCACCATTTGCTTCATGTTGCCATATCGTGTATTTATGTTTTCACAATTTTTGTCTGTTAGTATGGCAAATCTGTCCCAATCTGCTCGTTTGTAATTCCAGCGGGGCAAAGGCTTTTGCTCCTGTGGAACATACTCCATATTCATTACAAGCTTGATTGGTCTGTGGTCACTACCTGCTAATTGGTCAAGCACATGGCGATCGATTTTGTGGAGGATGTCTCCTGTGCAGAAAGCTAAGTCTGGAGTAGAATTGATAAATCATCTTATGGAGAAGCTCGGTGTGTCATCCGCTTTGTTGAGTAGATGGAGATTTGATTCTATTACCCAGTCCTTCACTTCATCTCCTCTTTTGTCAGTATCTGGGTATCCCCATCTTTCTGAACGGCTATTAAAGTCTCCGACAATAATGCAGTTTGTGTCACTTATTTTCATGTTTGAGAGTGTAAGGTCCTTATCTGCTGGGCTACACAGATGGTAAATTCTTATTTTCATGTCCTTTATCATTATATCACCACCTATAATTTCCGTTTGGTTGTCAGTGATCACAGATACTTCGCTGCAAGGTATTGTATTTCGTATAAGTATTAGAACTCCACCTTTGTGTCCTTCGCTGTCGAAACGTGTAGCCTAATATCCTCTGACTGAGAATTTGTGACTGGTGTTGAGGTGTGTCTCTTGAATGCATGCCACATCTATTCTATCTTTATGAAGACGATTTGTTAGGAGACTTTCTTGTTATAAACTCCTTCGGCATTCCACTGTAGTATGTTGAGTGTCCGGGGTGTTTGGTCAATAGCTCTTAACCTACTCCTCTGTGCCTTGACTCCACAGCAAAGGGGAAGGTGACCACCAGTAGTCATGGGTGAACCCCCTCGAGGCAGGGGGCCCGGCACTAATACCGCCTGATGGGACTTCACGGGATTAGCACCATAACGATTAATTTTAATTTGTGACATCATGAATTAAGTTACCTTGCACTGCTTTGTCAAGCCTATGGCTCAGTACATCCGATTTTGACAAGCATTTATTCCGGGTGCTTTCCCTAGCCTTTGACTGTTCCCAGTCTACCTACAAGGCAGCAGGTATGTGTGTCTCTTCGTCTGGTCCGTCTCCCTTGACCTGTTCGACATGGGTGACCCCACCAGTAGCTGTGCTACAGTCGGCATAGCTCTTGGGGTCATTGGAACGCGCAAGCCCCTCTACCTCGTCACGGTGGACACACGGCAGATGGGAGTTGAGTTGAATTAAGAACCGACATTACTGCATTCAGGACATTCCCATACTTGCTATTTCTGTTTTATTATACGTTATTCCTATTTCCATTTGATTTAACTTTATTTTATATTATTGTATAATAGAAGATGCAGTTTGACGAGATAGAAGTATATATGTAACATTTAGTTTACACAATTCATGTGCACCATCTTATTCTAGGCTAGAAGAAATGGGAACCTTTTGAGATATGGTATTATCGCAGGGTGCAGAGGATCGTTTGGTCAAAGAAGAGATCACATCAACAAATTCCTGTAAACATTGAAGACAATAAAAACAATCATACAACATCATACAAACAGAAGGGTACCTTGGCTTGGCGACATGGTGAGACATGATTTAAGTCGAGAACCCACATCACAGCATTCTGGACAATTCCATGTGCGCTCGGTCCCCAGCTTCAATAACCAGCGAAGAGTCCCAGCACTAAGTCTTGAGTACGGAGTGTCGGTCGGATCCTGTGGTAATTCCTTGCCTCAGCCTTCCCTCCGGGCCTAGATGATGTGTCTGTGCTCTGCCACTATTCACACAATTCCACAGCTCCTTGACCACATCTGCCTTAACGTGCATCAATACCCAACCCAGTGTTGAAGACCCAGACAATCTGCATCAGCCGCTCGTATCCCACCACTTTAGTATGTCATGGGGAAGAGATCTACCAATACCCAACCCAGCCATGAAGACCCGGCCAATATGCATCCCCCGTTCGTTTCCCCCGACATCAGTATGTCCTAGGGAAAAGATCCATCAGATGCTCCCTATCTTAATAGATTCAGTGCAAAACAAAAAGTAGGACCAAACATAAACGGATGGCAGAAAATGGGAAGTAAGGGTGTGTCACAGCTATGACTTAAAAGTTGTTAACATGGTAGCAGACATGTTGTATTGCATCAAATTATAGGGAGTTGCATAGGGGAAAATATTTTATTAATATTTTAACTATAGTTTGATTTATACGCCCATGGTAGTTATTGGGAATTTCAAATAAGACGATTTATCTGCCCATGTCACTGAATCATTTAAACTGTATTGAAAATGCTGGAGGGCAAAATAAAAGGGCAGAGAAATGCAAGAAGCCACAGGTAAAGACAAGAATTACATCCCACAGACATGCAAAAACACTTAAAGAATTGCTTATGGTAAGATGAGAACAGGAAGCAGTAAAGCAAATAGTGAGTACAGGGCCCCGTGACACGTTTCTCAGCACCAACCTTCATAAACCAAAGAATTTAATGTGTCTAAGCTGGCTGTGTATGTATGACCAATTATAATATACGTGTTATTTTGTTATCTTCATTGTAATTTACCGTTTTAGTTCTGTCTGTCTGTCTCAGCCAGGTGTTACATAGCCTACCTTAGTCATAGCTGTTACTTTAGCTCTACTCCTAGATTGCACTGCGTTCCACAACTTCCAACTCCCAGAATTGCAAACTAATACGTTCCACTTTGGAATGCATTTAGGGATCTGCAGGTTCCCAATGACGTCAGAGCATGGCTGCAGACCACAAAGGAAGCTAGAAAACAATGTGTTATAATTATCTGGGTTTACCAGCCATCTCTGTGGCGGCTCTTTGGCGACGATTGCACAGTTCGTAATATCGCATGCCACGTTCGAACACAGCCGCGGGCGATTTGGCAGCAGACTGTCTTGCATTGGTTTCCACACAAAGGTATAAGTGCCGGCCGTTCAAAAAGCAAACTACTGAACGAAAACTTGGTAAGAAATCACAAACAGCCAAAAACAAAAACAAAGAAAGAAAGAAAGAAAGAAAGATGAAAAGGCAGTTGTTGACTGCAACGTCCTGTAAAGGATATGCAACCAACTTAAAGAACCATCTATATTCGCAACTATACACTTTGGATGGAAGTCATACCCAGCCAATGTATGCAGCACCATGCGACACAGACAATATTATCTTTCGAGCATAGATTATATATATATAATATATATATGTGTAGCATCGTGCGTCTCAGACTATATTATCTTTTGAGCATAGATGGTAGCCAATATGTGTAGCATCGTGCGTCTCAGACTATATTATCTTTCGAGCATAGATGGTAGCCAATATGTGTAGCATCGTGCGTCTCAGACAATATTGTCTTTTGAGCATAGATGGTAGCCAATATGTGTAGCATCGTGCGTCTCAGACAATATTATCTTTTGAGCATAGATGGTAGCCAATATGTATAGCATCGTGCGTCTCAGACTATATTATCTTTTGAGCATAGATGGTAGCCAATATGTATAGCATCGTGCGTCTCAGACAATGTTATCTTTTGAGCATAGATGGTAGCCAATATGTATAGCATCGTGCGTCTCAGACTATATTATCTTTTGAGCATAGATGGTAGCCAATATGTATAGCATCGTGCGTCTCAGATTATATTATCTTTTGAGCATAGATGGTAGCCAATATGTATAGCATCGTGCGTCTCAGACTATATTATCTTTTGAGCATAGATGGTAGCCAATATGTGTAGCATCGTGCGTCTCAGACTATATTATCTTTCGAGCATAGATGGTAGCCAATATGTGTAGCATCGTGCGTCTCAGACTATATTATCTTTCGAGCATAGATAGTAGCCAATATGTGTAGCATCGTGCGTCTCAGACTATATTATCTTTCGAGTATAGATAGTAGCCAATATGTGTAGCATCGTGCGTCTCAGACTATATTATCTTTCGAGCATAGATAGTAGCCAATATGTGTAGCATCGTGCGTCTCAGACTATATTATCTTTCGAGCATAGATAGTAGCCAATATGTGTAGCATCGTGCGTCTCAGACTATATTATCTTTCGAGCATAGATGGTAGCCAATATGTGTAGCATCGTGCGTCTCAGACTATATTATCTTTCGAGCATAGATAGTAGCCAATATGTGTAGCATCGTGCGTCTCAGACAATATTATCTTTCGAGCATAGATGGTAGCCAATATGTGTAGCATCGTGCGTCTCAGACAATATTATCTTTCGAGCGTAGATGGTAGCCAATGTGTATAGCATCGTGCGTCTCAGACTATATTATCTTTCGAGCATAGATGGTAACCAATATGTGTAGCATCGTGCGTCTCAGACAATATTATCTTTCGAGCATAGATGGTAGCCAATGTGTATAGCATCGTGCGTCTCAGACAATATTATCTTTCGAGCATAGATGGTAGCCAATGTGTATAGCAACGTGCGTCTCATACAATATTATCTTTCGAGCACAGATGGTAGCCAATATGTATAGCATCGTGCGTCTCAGACAATATTATCAATGGAACATAGATGGAATAATGAGTATAGAACAGATAAATATTGGACAATTATAATATTCTGTGTTTACGTTCGTTCACTTTGACCTCAAGCGAGTCCATACAAGTGCTTCTACTTCTAGTGCGCTGGACTGATTGTTGCGTGTGAATTATCTTTCCCTATTACCAGTGCCCCTCGCCATCAGGCTCAGACTTCTGAGTAATTTACATCCCCAAGTCAAGGACGAGAGGTCAACATTTTAGCCCAACCGACCAATGTAGAGGATGAACCCATTACCGCGGCATCAGCACACCGGAAGTTTAAGAACGAGTGCTCATATTTATTCGGCCATGCTTACGGATAATTATACTGAAACTAGGAATGACTAACATTTAAAGAAAATTCTTGATCGGTGTGCAGGTTCCAGTGGGTTTACACATTGCTAAACCCCAAAGTTGTAATTTCCGTGTGTCTAGAGTGAGCGACAAGGATCATTAGGTTCCCAACTGCCGACCTGTTTAACTATCATCGTCCATCCTAGGAAGAAAAATGAAACCCCACTGAACCAGGCAGCCAATAAATTTAATGTGCAGGCTAACACCAGGTCTGAAAGTAATTGCTTCATTTCTGGACTCTCTCGGGCACTACAAGAAAACGGGGCCACCCTTTCAAGACTAGGGAGATTTATCTAGTAAATAATAGTGACTGGAATCTGGCTGGTTGACGGGCCGGATCTGTACCTAGTCTGTGAATAGACGACAAGTAAACAGAGTCCACATCGGCTTGTTTAGGCTGCAGCTGGGTGGGATGTGTGGGAGAGAGATAAATAAATGTGTCCAGGCTGGCTGATTGGCCAGGCAAGGAATTGACAAGGAAAATCTGCGCTGCTGTATACTTACAGCCCCATCAATTTGGACCCTCGGCCACGCTACAGAGTTCGTGTACTGAGCTCAGCATGTTTTGATGGTAATTTTGATGGTGACTGTGATAGAGCATGGTTTGTGATCTATGGCACAACTTCCCTTCCCTCCCCTCCCCCTTTCGCCATAACAAACAATGAGGCAGCCTTCTTCCAGTACGTACACTGTTGTTAATTTGGACTCTTCGCTCGTTGTTGAATATGAGGACGGAACCTGAGAGAAATTTTCTTGAGTGCTGTGATATATGTTATCGACTTATTTCAACGCAACTCTTTGCAGTATTCTGCTAATAGATACTGTTTTCAGTATTCCATGTATCCGAAGGATGCTGTATTGGTTTACTAAAACAATTGGCTCAACTGCAAAGGAATACGCGATTTTGTGTATCCCAAATATGGAAGTTTGGTGTTGGGTCCACCTAGCCACTGGCCAGTTATGCTATAACCAATCAGCCGAAATGGAGAAAACAACTCAAGTTTACAGATGGTTTGTATTTCGAGTTTAAAATGCCAACTCCTTTAAATTACATACTTATTATATGTGAGAAATTCGTTTGGAGCTCTACAAAAGAAGAAGAAGAAGAAGAAGAAGAAGAAGAAGAAGAAGAAGAAGAAGAAGAAGAAGAAGAAGAAGAAGAAGAAGAAGAAGAAAAAGAAGAAGAAGAAGAAGAACAACAACAACAACAACAACAACAACAACAACAACAACAACAACAACAACAACAATAATAATATGACAACTGCAGCCACACAAACATCGCCAACAATATCAACGTCAACAACTACAGCACTAACAAGATAAAAATCAGCAACAACAAGGACACGAACAATAACAATAACAACAACAACAACAACAGGCGCAATAGCAAACAGCAACATCAACAGCAGCAACAAGGACGCGAACAATAACAATAACTTGATTATGTGGTTGTTTCGGGATTTGAAATTTAAATATTGAGCACGACCCACTACTGGCAACGCCGATCGCATTCTGGTATGAACCTAAGCCTGGTGTTCCTTGCCAGTGAGAGGTCCTGATCGTTCGGGTCCCATCGATTGACGGACGTCGGTCGCGGCGATTGGGCAATCTTGAGCGTGGCCTACAATGGGTAGCGTTGTGATGTTCTGTTGTGATGGTTTGGTGTGTCCGGTGTGTGCCGCGTGGTTACACATCCGCTTCACACGCGTGATCCGGGACTGTTTCCGGGTCCGGTCAGGGATGTGCACTGCTGGCGAGCTCAAACGAGGGCGAGACTCGAGTGTGGTGCTTCCATATTGACGTGGATAGGCCTTAGGTTCATACCAGAATGCGATCGGCGTTGCCAGTAGTGGGTTGTGCTCAATATTTAAATCACAATAACAACAACAACAGGCGCAATAGCAAACAGCAACATCAACCGCAGCAATAACGACCACAACGAACAACAACATAATCAATCAGAACAAAAGCAATGATAATAGAACTAACAAGACCAAGATTAAGAAAATAAGACCAAGATTAAGAAAATGAGACCAAGAGTAAGAAAATGAGACCAAGATTAAGAACGGTGAAAAAAGAGGAAGAGAAGAAAGACATGTGACGTAATTATTTCGAAAACCTATCACCTGACCTCACTACGGTAAAAACTGCCAGGGTGCGCTACCACTCACTCTACCTGCTTGTGTGTATAGCTTGTTTATAACAACTTTAATACAACTTTACAACATGACGTGAATAAATCAGGACAACCTAGGCGAAGGTGCGTGCAAACAAACCTCCCAACACGCTGGACAAAAAATGCAACAGAAACAGCAGAGAAAGAATATGCGCCTTTGACAAAGAAATGTATACAGCACGCAGACCACTCCTCTCACTGTTTCTCCGGGAGGTATATGGACAGGGTATCTTGATACAGTTAGCTGCAGATAGCAGGGCCTCCCATGATGGCCTTGTGGTATCAGTCGGGGAGCTTTCACTCCCCTGGATGTTCGGATGTGGGAGTGATTGTTTCGTGTATACATACCTTCAATTTATGGCTTGGAGACTTCTTTGAGTCTGGCACTCGAGTCTGTCAGAAGAGGTCTGTCCAGGATTGAGACATAGTCGAACCACTTTCAGCGGGGCAGTGGAAGGTTTTTTTTTTTTTTTTTTTTTGTAACATATTTAACTGTTTAGAAAAGAATGTATTCAGAAATCTTCGTGTATTTAGAAATATCTACATGCAGTTGGCACCATTGCTGGAGCACGTCGTGAGTCTTTTGTCGAAGGCTGAGGGGAAATGGCCGTTGTCCAGCCAGTGACCATGTAGTTTTTTTTATTTTTTTCAGTGACCATGTAGTTTTTTTTATTTTTCTTCATCACAGTTATATTGCATTACATGTCACCACATTGCGCTTCCTCATCAGAGAATACATAGTGGTCTTTATATTTCTTTTAAAAAATGTTTAATTACATAGCTTGTACAGGTTTCGCAGTAAATCCCGGCCTTTTTATTTTGGCTGTTGTAATCTCTTTTCTGCCGGCTTCGTGACTTAGAGGTTATGACTTTTCTCCGTAATCTCGTGTACTCTCGTAGGTAACGTGATGACGGTGAGAATCAGCAGTGGTTCGAATCGCATCGGTAACTTACGGGGTATGTGAGATGGCCACTCAGAAAGCAATGGCAAACTACTGAGCGTAATCTTGCCAAGAAATCAACATACAGCTGAAAGATGTTGGTGTTGACAACGATGTCCTGTAAAGGATATGGAAAAAAAAAATATCTTTTCTAGTTTACGTTCAGTAGTTTAACATTGCTGTCTGAACAAACCGCACCCATACCATTTTATAAAAATCCTAACTCAAGGGCTGTGTTTTGAGCGCGATGTGCGGGATTACGAACAACGTCCGCAATCACTTGGCTATGGAGCCTGTTGTCTATAGATACGAGCTGTATATAGTTCAACCGATAGTGCATCTGCGTCTTTTAAATTCCAGGTAGGGAAGTGACAATTCTGGGTGAGGAGTTAGAGGAGAGTGGAACGAACAGGTTATCATTCAGCGTTAGCTACTTTCTTCATCTTGCAGTGGATGTCTATGGCGATATTTTGGAGTTCTCTTTAGTTCCACACAGTTTGCAGTTTATTGTTGTTTAGTGCTTTAGCCAGAAAGATTGCTGTGTGGTTTCTAGTGAAACATATGTTTCAATATGCTTTATATAAATTCATCTTCTTATACTACGAGGGGGATTCACATGAAAACCTTAAAAGTGGGACACAAATTACAATAACCATGCCATTGTCTTGTAACCTGCCAATTTTGTTGTTAAGGATGTCAAGAGTATTAAGTACGTGACATTGTGGTGCAGACGAACATGGCGACATCAGAAGGACAGTTTAAAAATGACCGTCCCACTTTTGACATGCACCAAAGAGGATCAGCGTTCTGTTATCCGTTTGTTGATCAGCGACAGGGTGAAACGTCTAAAACGTCAATGGTGAATGAAGGTCCAATATGGTTATGCAGCAACTGTATGAGTGGAGTGGGCAGTTTCAAAACGGAGTGACTTCTGTCGACTGTTCACGACCTGGTCAAGCACACCGAATAGTGACCCCATGGTCGATTGTTCTACAGGAATCCAAGTACTTTATCAGCGCTTGAGGACTTGCTTTGAATGCAGTGATGACTACATCGAGAAATGATACATTTGTTCTTTACTCTTTCAGAATATATTCACAAATAAAATTTTTTTTAAAATTAAGGTTTTCATTTGATGCCCCCTCGTACATGCTGTGTGGCGTTAGTGTTCATGTTTGTCCACAGCCTTCTGTCTCCTGGGCTGCTAGTCATTTCTAATACCGACATTCTTCCATGCTCAACCCTGATTTTCCTCTCGTCGAATGTTCCTATCGTGACATCTTATTGTAATGATGTATCATCATCATCATCATCATTGTGAAAGAGTGTAGCACCCTCTCCACTGTTGTCAGCTATTGCTTGAAATATGAGTGGTTATCTGATAATTTGTTACTTTCAAGTACTAGTTTGTCTGCATCAAACCGACTTTTTGAAGCAATTGAAATATCATCATTAAGCTTGATTTCTCTCTCATTAGATTATCAATCTTGAGATTATGTTAAAACCGACGGTTAATTCTGCGTCTACTGATAGCATATTAAACTCGCCCGTCTCCCTGTAAGTTAGACGTTTGTTTTAACTATAGATCTGATATTTAAAGGAAGCTAAATATGGTTCCTGTTGAATACATTTTCATCCAATACATCATGTGTTTGGGTTATTAGTCGAGTTATGGGATTTTCCGATCAGTTTTGATAACTACTGATTAGAGTGGTGTCCCTTACTCTTGCGGGTTTTTCCCGAGAATCTCGTCTAACATGTAAACAAGGTCCAACTTTTCTAGATTTCCGTTCTGAACCGACTATTCCGGGGAACATGAATCTTATTCTCTCTCTCTGCTTTTCCTTCTAACCTAGATCTATTTTACGCTAGAATCCTTATTAGTAATTCTAACTTGATGTGTTTGAGTTTCACTCTGTATTTGTTGCTTTGGTGTTGAATTACGAGCAATTGTGCGTCGCTTGGCGTACATTGATCGTCGTCTGCCTCCCTCCAGGTTTTAGACTATTTTCAACTTAGCAACATACATTGTTATGTAGGTTCAGACGTATTGTCTCCTACCATATATAATCAGTTCAGTGAGAAGTTAAAAGCCCCTTTTTGTGATTCCTGTGATAGTCTTCCAGATAATCAAGTTGCTGGTTCACTTTCCAGTTATGGATGTGGGTTACTAGTCTTAGTAAAATTACTGTTACATCTGTATATCCCTCTCATACTGGCGTCTCCTGAGTTGTGTCCTCAGGATAACAGGTAAGGTACTCTTAATGTTTCTCTCCAGTTTTGTTTTCATCCGTTTAATACGTGGAAACTCTGGATTTGTTTAGATTGACTAAGGTCTATCTCTGAACTGTTATATAATTTACTAGCTGGATTCCTGATTGAAATTCCTAATCTAGTAAATATCAAGCAATTCTTCAGCTATATGCTCCAATTTGCTTGGTTTTTACACAGCTATATTCCATTTTTCTAGCATGGGTTCACTGTATAAGTTTTAGGCGTTTCCTCTGTCTTTACGTCAAAGGGTTCGTCCTATCTATAAACAGCATCTATTTTAAGAGTTGTTTATTTAATTGTTGCTTTTTACTGATTCGTATCAGTTATTTAAGCTAATCTCTGTTAGTCTGGATCTGCTTTCACATATTTAATGCTGGCATATAATCCTAGTCAGAACTGAGATGTAGAAATCTGTTTCGCCTTGCGATTGATTTCTGATTCATCTACCTATTAGTAGACTTCGAGCATTATCTAGAATTTAGTTACTCGGTTAGTTTCAAAGAAAATACAATTGAGTCGCGCGCCTCTATTGTACCACTTATTTTTGCCCTTCTTAATTCTTCCCTTATGAGAATATTAATGTTAGTTAGGCAATTATTGAAATAACTTTACGTAAGCTAATCGCTAACTAAAAGCTGTTTCACTCCTCTTTTTGATGAGGACTACTCATAGTGAACATTTCACTTAATGATGTTAAACTGTAAATTTCAAAGTTAAGGAGCCAATATCTGAAATGTTCAGTCTCTGACTAGAAACTGGCACAGATTTTTTCCGGTATCTCCTGAAGTTTATTTGAAATTCCAATTTCTTATGTTAATTCTTTAATTATACCTTTTACATACCTATACGGTCTGTTTCCGCTACCATCAATAATGGAATCGGGGTGGATAATTTAGAGAAATACCTTATATTCTGTTGAGTCAGTAAGTGAGTTGATCAGTTTCACTTACATCACCAGGTGAATATTTTGGTTGACCCTATTTATTAACATATGGGCCATCTGAGTTAGTTAATAATACTACTCATATCACCGGTGGAGTAGAATAAGTGTCGGTATGGCTTTTCTTCCTAAGTATCCATCATTTATTCACTTTACTTTACTACCGGTGTTGTAGAACATGTTATGTTATATGAAAAAAAAAAAGGATTAAATTAGGCTGCCCCTAAATAATGCAAATTCTTACAATATTCCTTCCCTTCCATTAACTATGTCTACATTTTTGCAAGTGGTGGTTTTGGCCTTACCATTAGTTCATTTACTTTAGTTACTGCTATTTTCCCCTGGTTTAATTCATCTCTCAGGTATTATTTACTGTACTACTGAATCATTTGTTGATTAAATTTTTCCCTTAAAAATTTTTTTTTGGATTTTTAACTTATCTGTCCTAATTATCTATAAAATTGTCTATCACTCTCTGCTGCCTTGGTAACTTTTCAATATTACATGAATTATACAAGCAGATCAAGCATGAAAATACAATGATAATCAATGACAAAATAGTTAATTAACACATGATTCATATGTAGGAACATAAACCTTATGGATACATAATATAGTAGTGTGTTCAAGAGTACACCACTTTTAAACCATTTAAAGAGAATACCAGAGTAGCAGAACCATACCTCAAACATCAAATGGGACTGACTATGAATTCTAAACATTCACTGAATTGCCTATCTTATGTGAGTTTACCATCCCAGAGACCTTACTACTGGAGGTTCATTCCCATCAATAAGATATAAAATATGAGTTTAAAAAAAAAAAATCTCATACCCAACAACCAACTACCTGATGCATCTGCCAGAATCAAGATATTACCTGTGAACAGTTTTGTACCAAAAAAAAAACCTATATTTATCTGAGCCATTATGGGTTCATATAACACTTGACTCAGCTCATACTAATGAGTGATTAGGTCTGTTACTAACACTATAACATTCTGAAGTGACTTGGTTTACCTGCGAGAGGTTTTCCCTGAATTCATATACTCACAATAATACACCAATTGTGATGTTTACCATGAGTTTTAATTCACGGACGATGCCCACACATGTGGGATGTGGATTTTAATTCCTGAGAATGATTTGTTAAAATGTCTAGGGGGTATTATTGATTCTCTGGTCACTGGTCAGAATGCAGGGTGATCAGGGATATTTACCACAAATCCCAGGAGAAAAGAGTTCAACCCTTGAAACAATGGCATCTGTGTGTAGGTTTCCCTTCCCACTTCATCACCCTTTAAATTAACTATAGATGCTAGAAGGAGATTGATTGCTCACAACATATAAACAACCACTTATTGGACACCACATTTACTTGATGTACACGACACTTTTGGACAAACAGTTCAGGTATTAACTCAAGATCTGCAATTACATATATAGATGTGTAATAAACACTATGCATTTTCAGACAGGCATGGGAATGATATGCAGTATTACAACATAGTACCCAGTGACCCCAGAAAAAAACCAGGTTATTACAAACAACACAACAACCACAAATTGGTTCTGCTTACTCGACTCATTGTACCTAGATAAAATCACATTGGTCTAGGTGCAGAAACCCAACATATATATTTTTGTTTCTGACACCATGTACAATTATCATATTTAAAAATAATGAGTTGATGTCAAAATACTATTTACCTTAACCATCATTGGTTACACCTCATTACACACTAACACTCTTTATATGTCATAGAAGAAAAAAAACACACACATGAAAACAGTTGATACTAATAATTAAATTAATTAATTATAGTGTTCATTTAGGCATTGCGGATGGGTATTCTTCTCCAGTGCACAGCAGTTAATGTCCATATTTACCCGTGACAGCAATAAATACTCACAGTCATGTTTAATGTCCACTGAAGTTGGTTGCGGAACTACTTATAATCCTTAGGAAATAAATTCACCACATATCTCCTCCGTGGAGCTGAATTCAAGAATCTTCTTTGCGAACGGCTCGGTGTCAGTGTGAAATTGAGGCCTGGGTTGGTCATACCTTCAGGAGATGCATCTTTAGTCTTGGACTAAGGTTCTTCCCTATATCACCATATCTGATGAAAAGGATGCCTACCTTTCAGCGTCTCGGCTTATAATATCCGAATCTCAATTTTGTTCCCACAGATTTTTCACCCACCTAGTCATCAGTCTATAACCTATTCCACCGTTATTGGCATTTAGGCTGACATGGGACCAGCACAGAGTTCTGATTCATTATTTACTTTCAGTGTAGACATACAATTCTGCTTGTTATTCATTTGGTTCATCTGGAATTAATTCCAGGATTCTGCTGCAGGCATGGAACTGAAGAATATTGACTCCACCACATATCCAGGGTTGCAAGCCATCAGGTGATTCCTGTGGTTGCAGGCGTAGAGGCACTTACTCCGCTAGCTGCTTTCATATGGTCTTTTTTTATGTGTTCAGGTTTGGGAACCTTGAGGTAATCTGGTGTAGGTATGGTTTTCAGTTGGCACCTTGGTTGTATTGGTTCAATGTCTTCTTCCCATTTGTTTGAGTTGGTGTTCATAGCTAGAACTTGGTGTTGCATGGCTGGAACCTTATGTTTGACTTTTGCAGCTGTGAGATGTTCTTTCGAAGACTTATCCATTGTGGATATTAACTTGGTAATCCAACCAACAGTTGAAGATTACTCACTGTTGTTAGTTTTAATAACTTGTAGAAGGATTGTCCCATAGTTTCACTGATTTTGTTGAATGATGAGGCCATAGATGATACTTCTCAAACGTATAACTGACGAGTCACTGTTGTCAGTTACTTTGTTGATCTTCATCTTTGTAGATTATTAGATCTTGAAGTCCATCCTGGATCTTCCTACTAACCTAGGACTTAATCACTCACCCAATCAGTTGTCTTCTAATTTATCTGTTGCTCGCTATGGAGCTATTGAGCGCCGCAGTAAACATGGAGGTATTGCTAGATCCAGACTATGGTTTGGACATTCACTTTATGGCTGTTGACCCAGGATCCAGTGTTAGTGATATAGTCCCACCAAATTCAACCACCACCTGCTTCTCTTCTACAGAAAAGGGATGACAAAGAATACAACACTAGCATTAACCTACTGTGTTATGATAAAAGGTTTACAACACAATTACAAACACAAATACAAAACAACAAGGGGAGAAGGGGAAAGGAGTGGGTGTCCATGTTCCACTGTCCCTCATTGCTGAGTAGAGCCATTCTTACCCTTCCTAGTGAGTAAGGTATTTTCTCACTTATATTTTGTTCTGTTGTTACTGGGACTATTGGATGGGTGAAGTCATTCTGTCCATCCAACATGTTGATATTGTCTCTCTCATTACTTGAAGAGAATAGCCTATACAGAATCCCTGTGGTTTCTAATGCCGCGTCTTCATTTCGGCACTATAATCATCACTAGGTCAAGACTATTCACCATTGGCTTCTTAAGTACTGACATACATATGTATTCTTACATCAACATCCTCTAATCCCAAGGTGCAACATTAAAATGTATATTCCCACAGTAAAAAGTAACAATCAGAACAAAGAAAATTCTCATACCAAAAAAAAAAAACATACATGTACATTTCTCTGATATTAAGTACACGATAATCATACATAATAATCTCCCCCGATGTGTCTCCACCTTGACGTGGTGGGGGAGCTTGCGTGTCCCATAG
The DNA here is from genome assembly GCA_963921405.1 of Cepaea hortensis. Classification (NCBI taxonomy): domain Eukaryota; kingdom Metazoa; phylum Mollusca; class Gastropoda; order Stylommatophora; family Helicidae; genus Cepaea; species Cepaea hortensis. Next base: position 54,454,973 of record OY992897.1, read on the forward strand.
ACCCCATTTGCTTGCCGATGGGTGAAAAATTACATATCGGACAGCTTATGGGATAGGGACCAGACTAAGAGAGACACAACCTGCTGCTCTGCAGGCATAGACTGAGGATAGCAGTCAAAATTTAAATGAGGTGCACAAAGGCAGAATTTCTTGGTCCGGACAAAACTCTTAAGGCTCCCTGTCGAGGGCTGTGGCTGAACGCCTCTAAGCATAAAACCCTCGGATCTTAGAGCCAGGCTGATACCCGTCTACCGGAAAATAGAAACATGATACTGAGCAAGCTACATGCTCAGGTCTGATACATGTTCGAAGGCTCCCAGCTGGGGGATATGAGAGTTTCCCGGATGAAGGGGCCTGGCCGTTTCCCGTTCACTGCTGCACGAAGGTAAGGTGCTGAGCCGGCAGCACATGTAGCCTACCTCGTGAACGAGTACAAAAAAGTCAGAAAAGTGCCCCAGTCGAAGGGTTACGGAACCTGTCTGTATCTAACTCATAGAGAGTGTAGACAAAAGTGGAATAATGTCTCATCAACGCGAAATGGAACGCACGGCGAGCGAACCTATTGCGTGGTCTGAAGTCACAAGCAAAAGCTTACTGAGTGGATGTCACTCGCAGTCTGACCGCTCCTGGTGTGTGATTGAGCGATCAGTGGCAAGTGGGATGTCCAACACATGGAAGTGAGGAACTAAAGCAGCCATGAGCAGGACGTGGAAACTCCTTGGGTGAGCCCAGTCTCAGAGCAATATGTGCCGGCTCTGCAATTATGGAAGCCTCCTTGGATAGCGAGATAATGCCCATGGTCTGCCCCTGCCTTCCCTTGAGGGCAGACCACGAAATCGTTGATCGTTCTATCTTGACCAGCTGAGATGTGGGTGACATTACAACAGTCTAACGTGTCTCGAAACCAGAGGAAGGCTAACCTCACTAAAAAATGCCCGCCGGAAGTCGGAAGTGTCGTCCTACGGGTGGCAAACTAAAAATTGACACTACGCATTTACGTCCGAGTGAAATGTCTCGTCCGAATGTCTCCCGTGCTAGGAACAGCTCTGACTACCTAGTTTCCGAATGCCGCTCTTGTTCGGAACAGCTCTGACTAGGTAGTTTTCCGAATGTCCGCCGTGCCTGGAACAGCTCTGATGGGTACAGGG
>OY992897.1:54461120-54528620 GCA_963921405.1 Cepaea hortensis
TGGTTGTACTGGCTTATGTTGTTTCAGTGTCTCGTCCCATTTGTTTGAGTTTGTGTTCGTATCTAGAACTTGGTGTTGAGTCTGCCGCTGTATGACTGATTGAATGATTATTCAATCCTGAACAGGAAACAGGGAATGTCCCATGGTTTCGTTGAGCTCGTTGATTGATGGCGTACCAGGCGGTATCTCCCAGACGTAAAAGTAGACGATACTATGTTGTCGGTGTATTTTGAATATCCATTTATCTTGATGGACAATTAAATACATAGATCCATCCTGGATATCCTGACAGAAGTAGGACTACCAATCGCCGAGTGTCTCTCTTCAACAGGTCTTTCGCTGGCTAGGCAGCGGATAAGCGTAGCAGTCAACGTTGATGTTTTTCTAGATTCAGACTATGGTTAGGACAGGTTGCCATTTATCACCTCTTCCGGCTGTTGACCCAGTTTCCGGGTTGATGAAATGCCCAACAAACCACCACTCGCTACTGTCTATAGAAATGGATGACAAAGAATACAACACGGTCATTAACCTACTGTGGTATGGTAACATGTTTACAACACAATTACAAACAAAATAGGAGAAGGTAAAAGGAGTGGGTTTATCACGTTCCAATGTCCCTCGTTGCTTGTTGTTTAGCTATTCTAGCTCTTATGGAGAGTAAGGTATTTTCTCACTCAATATTATATTCTATTTTGTTCCTGGGACTATTAGATTAGTGAAGCCATTCTTTCCATCCAAACATGTTGATATTGTCTCTCTCGTACTTGAAGAGAATAACCTATACATAATCTCTGTTGTTTCTATTGCCTCGTCTTCTTTCCGTCGCTATAATCAGCATTAGGCCAAGGCTATTCAAAATTGTCTTCTTATGTACTGACATGCATAAGGGTTCTTACATCAACATCATCATGTCCCCAGGGGTAACATTAAAATGTATATTCCCAACAACAAAGTAACAATCATGACATAATACATATAAATAAATCTCCTAACAGAGAAGACCAAACATGTACATTTTCTCATATATGAATTAACATGATAATCATACATAATAATTAATCATAATAATAATGGAGCCTATGTTTTTGGATGTCCTCCTTCGTCAATATAGTTTCACAATGCCTAGAAGAGGTTTTAACATAGGAATTAGAAATTGTAAGTATGGAAATTTGGCAGCCTGGTACAGCATGGCGCCCAGTCGTAAAAATTTATCAGACTCTAGTTTACAAGAATCATTGATTTAACATCTTAATAATACGTATTAATAATGTAGATTTAACATACCACTTGCTGCAGAGAATGGCATATTTTAGGGCTAAACTGCCCTCCCCGAATGGAAAGGCGGACGTCTGCTTAACAAAAAACGGCTTACTTTTACCTTTGTTTAAAATCTAGCCGGTCTGACTAGGTACGTAAACCAAACTAAGGCCAAAATTTAAACTAATGCCAAATAAATTTGGCTATGCCACGGTCAGTCTATCAATGCTTTTATTCCCCAAAAATAAGGTATTTAAACAGTAATCCCTAAGGCATTTGATATATTAAGGCGTCAATAAAAGGATGTTGGTAGAGACGTTTTAGTATATCATCATCATCATCATCATCATCATCATCATCATCATCATCATCATCATCATCATCATCATCATCATCATCATCATATTCATCATCATCATCATCATCACCATCATCATCATCATCATCATCATCATCATCATCATCATCATCATCATCATCATCATCATCATCATCATCATCATTATCATCATTATCATCACTATCATCATCATCATTGTCACTGCATTATCACCATCATCGTCATTATCATGGTCGTCATCATCGTCATCATCATAACCATTGTCATCATCATCATCATCATCGTCATTATCATCATCATCGTCATCATCATAAACATCATCATCATCTTAAACATCATCATCATCATCATAAACACCATCATCACCACCGTCGTCATCATTATCATCATCATAGTCATCATCACTATAGTCACCATCATCATCATCATCATCATCATCATCATCATCATCATCATCATCATCATCATCACCATCACCATTATTATCATTATCATAGTCATCATAGTCATCATCATCATCATCATCATCATCATCATCATCATCATCATCATCATAATCGTCGTCGCTTTCGTCGTCGTCATCGTCACCATCATCATCATCATCATCATCATCATCATCATCATCATCATCATCATCATCATCACATCATCATCATCAACATCATCATCATCATCGACATCATCATCATCATCATCATCATCATCATCATCATCATCATCATCATCATCATCATCATCATCATAATCCTCCTCCTACTCATCATCATCATCATCATCATCATCATCATTGTCATCTTCATCATCATTATCACTATCAGTTTCGTCATCATCATCACCGTCATCATCATTGTCATCATTATCACAGTCATCATCGTCATCACCATCATTATCATTATCATCATCGTCAGCATAATCAGCATTGTCATCATCATCATCACAATAATCTTCATCAGTATCGTCATTATCATCGTCGTCATTGTCGTCGTCAGCATCATCATCGTCGTCATCGTCGTTATCATCATCATCATCGTTATTATCATCATCATCAGCGATAATGGTATACTAACATCATCCGACATGTAACACAAATACCGGAGTCTCCGACCATGAGTGTGGTCTGTTTCCTGTTATTCCGCTGGGCTAAGAACCACAAATATCCATACTGATATCATGCAAGTTGTTGAACGACCATGTATCAGGGCTGTTAGATATGGTTTTCTCCTTGCTTCCGCTAGGTTGTTTTCGATGCAACTCCACCCATCCTTTAACTAAAAGACAGGCGCAGCAATGCAGCGTGCTGGGGGAGTAATGGTGAGTTTTAACAAGCCTTCCCAATGGCACAGAATGTTCAGGTTTTGTTAACTTTGCTGCCTCTTCAAACCTTATTTACTACACTCAATGGTGTTTACCTATTTTGGTCAACTGATTTCTCTCAATTACCACAACCTGTTCTGGTCAACTGATTCCTCTCAATTATAACCAAACTTTGGGGTCAACTGACCCCTTTCATTGATTACCATCTGCTTTGGTCAAATGACTCCTATCAATGACCATCACATGCTTTGGTCAAGTGACTGCTCTCAATTATCGTTACCCTTTATGGTAAAGATGGAAGTTCAGAATGCTCTTAACCATATGAAAACTGGCAAGACCCCGGGTACAGATAACATCACAATAGAAATAGTCAATGCCTTAGAAGAATATGGAATAGACCAAGTCACCAGATTGCTGAACGCAATATATGATACTGAAGATATACCTCCTGAATTATGTAATTCTATATTTATTGCAATCCTGAAGAAATCAGGAGCCTTGGAATGTGACCAACATCGAACAATTAGTATAATGAGCCACATCACGAAGATTTTGCTGAGAATTATCATTCAAAGGGTTAGGAAGAAAATACAACCCGAAATAGAAGAACAATATGGGTTTGTAGAAGGCAAGGGTCCAGTAAATGCTGTGTATATAATGAGAAATGTAATCGAACGTTCTATAGATGTAAACAAAGATCTATATCTTTGCTTTATTGACTACACAAAGGCTTTCGATAAAGTGAGACATGTTGACATGATAAGGATGCTTGAAGATCTACAAATTGATGGAAAAGATCTTAGACTTGTAAAAAAAATATATATATTGGAAACAACAAGCTGCCATCAGAATGGATAATAATTTAGGTCAATATCAGCCTATTAAAAGAGGCGTGAGACAGGGATGTGTAATGTCTCCAGATCTTTTTACCTGTACAGTTAAAATGTTTTCAGAAATATAGAATATATGGGAGGAATCAACATTGGGGGACGAGACATCAATAACATTAGTTATGCAGACAATGAACAGGACCTGCAACATGTAGTAGATGCGGTTGTTGCACACAGAGATAAACTAGGGTTGGAATTGAATTGTAAGAAGACACAGATTATGGTCGTCACTAGGAAGAGGGAAATACCACAATATGATATACGAGTAAATGGGCATATTCTTAAGCAAGTGAATCAGTACAGTTATCTCGGAACAGTCATAACATCTGATGGGAGATGCCTTGAAGAGATTTTTATGTTGTATATCCCTTACAGGACGTTGCAGTCAACACCAGCGTTTTTCAGCTGCTGTTGATGTACTAGGCAAGATTACGCTCAGTAGTTTGCTATTACTTTCTGGGCGACCGGCTCACATACCCCTAAGTTACCGACGCGGCGAGAACATCTACCAATTCTCGCGCACATCACGTCACTCACGAGAGTATTCGGGATTACGGAAAAAGACGCTAACGCCTAGGCCAGGAAGACCGGCGTAAAGAAGATTGAAGAGATTAGAACAAGAATTACCAATGCGAAGTTAGCCTTTTGCAAGATGAAAAACGTACTGACCAATAAAAAGATATCAACTGAAACGAGAAAAAGAGTGTTCAAGTGCTACATAGAACCTGTACTTTTGTATGGATGTGAAGCGTGGACAATGAGCAGACAAGCTGAAAAACATCTGATGGCTGCAGAAATGTGGTTTCTGAGGAAAATGCAAAGAATACCATGGACAGACAGAAAAACTAATGAACAAGCCCTTCAAGAAATAAATGACGATCGTAAACTGATTAGAGTCATTAGACGTAGACAGTCAAAATTTTCTGGGAATGTTATGAGAAGAACAGGACATGCAAAATTTAGTAGATGCGGTTGTTGCACACAGTGAACAACTAGGGTTAGAACTGAATAGTTGCTTTAAAAAAGTCGCTTAAAAGTCGGCAGGGTCTACTTCATTGCACCGGGTTTTATCTCATATGGTTCGGTCTCTTTCCGCAGCACGGAAAGAGCCGCACAAAGCACGAACTCCGTAGCTTTTAGCGACGACCCACAGGAGTCTCCGAAACATTTAACTCGTAAACCGAAGGACGCGGCCCGGAATCGAACCCACAACCTTCGGAGCACGTGTCAAACGGCTTGACCACTTCCCCTCAGAATAGTAAGACGACTTGAAGCGAACATCTCTCTCAAAGCCATCTCAGCAAAGTGTAAAAGAACAGTAAATCAAACAACAAGAGATTGTTGGAGGGAAAAAACAGAAAACCTGAATTTTGACTGGGATGGAAACAAGCTATGGAAACTCGTGAAAGCCATGAACAATGAAGGACCTAGAAACAAACAAATAACAATTAAACAAGGAAATGCCTTGCTTACAGGAAAAAAGGCTGCAAATGCACTAATGGAACACTATGCAAATGCAAACCACATTGATATTACAACCGAACAGAAGAAAGCAATCAAAGACAAACAGATACATCATAGAAATACAGAGACAGCAGCAGAATATATGATGGCAAATCTAACAATGGAAGAAATGGAACAGGCAATGAATACCCTAAAAAAGAAGAAATCACCAGGAAAGGATGGAATCACAAATGAAATGCTAATAGGACTAGGCACCAAGGCAAAGAAGAAACTACTAGCATTCCTAAATAACAGCTGGAAGAGAGGAATAGTCCCACAGGCATGGAAGGAAGCTATACTAATACCAGTCCCAAAGAAAGGAAAAGACCTGGAAGAACCAAATGGCTATCGACCTATCAGTCTACTTAGCTGTGTAGGAAAATTAATGGAACGCATTATCAATGGCAGGCTAACATGGCATCTGGAAGAAAACAAACTCTTAACACCACACCAAGCAGGATTCAGAAAGTACAGATCCACTAAAGATCAAATAACCTGTATAGCTCAGGAAATAGAGGATGCCTTCCAAGAGAAAAAGCACACACTAGCAGTCTGGATAGATTTAGAAAAAGCATTTGATAAAAAATGGAAGGAAGGACTGAAAGTAAAACTGCAAAAAATGCATGTTTGTGGAAAAATGTATAAATGGATCAGCCACTACCTTGAAAACAGAACTGCCAGGACAAAAGGACAAACAAGCAAAATGATGCTGTTGGAGCAAGGTGTCCCCCAAGGAGGAGTTCTTTCACCAACATTATTCCTAGCATATATAAATGACATCACGGAAAATTTTCAAGCCAGAGTACACACATCCTCCTTTGCAGATGACCTAGTCATATGGACATCTGAAGAATATATTATTACAGCTAACAGCAGAATATGAATTAAATGAGATGCTCCCCACCAGGGACTGGGTGAAGCCGGGTCAGACAGACAGACAGACAGATAGTCGGGAACGGGAGAGCTTATATGACTACTTATATTAATTAAATGAGATGCTCCCCACCAGGGACTGGGTGAAGCCGGCCGGGTCAGCCAGACAGACAGACACACAGACAGACAGACAAACAAGCAGACAGACAGACTGATAGATAGATAGATCCCCTCCAGGGCCTGGGCGAAGCCGGGCCGGGTCAGCTAGTCACCTTATAGGTTTACTATAGTGTTAGAGGATATTGATTGTTTACAACATATAATACAACCACAGTTGAACATACATCAACACTGGACCTGACGTAAAAATCAGCAATTTTGGACAATCAGTTCAGGCATTAACTCAAGATCTGCAGTAACATATATACATATAATTTGTAATGACCACACTGAACTTCCAGAACAGGCATGGGAATGATTTTCAATATGACAAAAACACATTACGCACATTATCCCAAGAAAAAAAAGCAATGTTATAACAACCAACACAACAACCACGGATTGGTTCTTCTTCTTCTGCTGCGTTCATCCGGATTTTTTTTCGGATGTGACTGCGTTGTGCCTGTTTACAGCAGAGCTGCGTTTTTGCGCCGTTAGGCCGACACATCCGACTTCTGATGGCATTTGTTGACCGGGTTAACCTTCCCGGGCTGTACATCAGTAAAGTAAACAATGGTCTAAGTTCATAAAAACAATTGTTTCTGACACCAGTTACAATTCTCATATTTAAAAAATAATGAGATAGTGTCAGAGTACTCAACCAAAACAACAACCAACTGTTGGTTCTACCATTCACTGAAAAAAAACTATTGATCTTACACATCCATGGCATGGAAAAAAAAAACACATATAGAAGCATCACTAGTACTAATAATTAAACTAATTATTTCTTCTTCTGCGATCATCCGGAGTTTTTTTTCGGATGTGATTGCGTTGTGCCTGTTTACAGCAGAGCTGTGTTCTTGCGCCGTTAGGCCGACACATCCGACTTCTGCGGGCATTTGTTGACCGGGTTAACCTTCCCGGAAACTAATTATTTAATTACAGTCTTTTTCCTTAGGTGTTGCTGTCGGTTATTCTTCTCCAGTGCGAAGCAGATAATGTCCATATTTATCCGGGCAGAAATAAATGTAATCATAGTCATGTTCTCCTTACATTATGTTCACTGAAGTTGGCTGGTGAATATTTATAATCCATAATACAAGAATAGAATTATACACAAGCACATATCCCCTCCCTGGGGCTGAATTCAAGAATACTCTGTTTGCAAGTGGGCTCTGTGTTACAATTGAAATTGGTGCCTAGGTCTGTCATACTTTTCAGGAGATGCAATTTAAGCTCTTGCAGAAGGTTCTTCCCTATATCATCTTATCGATGAAAAAGATGACGACTGTCCAACATTTTGGTTTATGTTAACCGTTTCCCAATTTAGTTCCAAATGCTTTGTCACACACCCGGTTCATGTTGATAGGCCATCCCACACTTGGTGATGGGGTAATCAGGCCGACATGGAACCAGCGTAGAGTTCTGATTCAGGATTTCCAATTCAGTGTAGAACATACAATGCTGCGAGTCATTCATTTGTTTCATCTAGAAATATTTCCAGGGTTGGTCTGCTGAGGGCATGGAACTTAAGAGTATTACTTCCAACACATAAACTGGGAGTCGCACAGCAATTAGATGATTCGTGTTGTTGCATGCGTAGAGGCATTTACTCCGCTAGCTTCTTTCGTATGGCCTTCTGATGGTGTTTCGGTTCTGAGATCTCGGGTGTATCTGGCTTCTTTCAGAGTGTTGCATATTTGAATCTTGAGGTAATCTGGTTTCTCAGTTGTTTTTCAGTTGATATTAAGTTGGTATTCAGTTGGTATTAAGTTGGTATCTTGGTTGTACTGGCTTATGTTGTTTCAGTGTCTCGTCCCATTTGTTTGAGTTTGTGTTCGTATCTAGAACTTGGTGTTGAGTCTGCCGCTGTATGACTGATTGAATGATTATTCAATCCTGAACAGGAAACAGGGAATGTCCCATGGTTTCGTTGAGCTCGTTGATTGATGGCGTACCAGGCGGTATCTCCCAGACGTAAAAGTAGACGATACTATGTTGTCGGTGTATTTTGAATATCCATTTATCTTGATGGACAATTAAATACATAGATCCATCCTGGATATCCTGACAGAAGTAGGACTACCAATCGCCGAGTGTCTCTCTTCAACAGGTCTTTCGCTGGCTAGGCAGCGGATAAGCGTAGCAGTCAACGTTGATGTTTTTCTAGATTCAGACTATGGTTAGGACAGGTTGCCATTTATCACCTCTTCCGGCTGTTGACCCAGTTTCCGGGTTGATGAAATGCCCAACAAACCACCACTCGCTACTGTCTATAGAAATGGATGACAAAGAATACAACACGGTCATTAACCTACTGTGGTATGGTAACATGTTTACAACACAATTACAAACAAAATAGGAGAAGGTAAAAGGAGTGGGTTTATCACGTTCCAATGTCCCTCGTTGCTTGTTGTTTAGCTATTCTAGCTCTTATGGAGAGTAAGGTATTTTCTCACTCAATATTATATTCTATTTTGTTCCTGGGACTATTAGATTAGTGAAGCCATTCTTTCCATCCAAACATGTTGATATTGTCTCTCTCGTACTTGAAGAGAATAACCTATACATAATCTCTGTTGTTTCTATTGCCTCGTCTTCTTTCCGTCGCTATAATCAGCATTAGGCCAAGGCTATTCAAAATTGTCTTCTTATGTACTGACATGCATAAGGGTTCTTACATCAACATCATCATGTCCCCAGGGGTAACATTAAAATGTATATTCCCAACAACAAAGTAACAATCATGACATAATACATATAAATAAATCTCCTAACAGAGAAGACCAAACATGTACATTTTCTCATATATGAATTAACATGATAATCATACATAATAATTAATCATAATAATAATGGAGCCTATGTTTTTGGATGTCCTCCTTCGTCAATATAGTTTCACAATGCCTAGAAGAGGTTTTAACATAGGAATTAGAAATTGTAAGTATGGAAATTTGGCAGCCTGGTACAGCATGGCGCCCAGTCGTAAAAATTTATCAGACTCTAGTTTACAAGAATCATTGATTTAACATCTTAATAATACGTATTAATAATGTAGATTTAACATACCACTTGCTGCAGAGAATGGCATATTTTAGGGCTAAACTGCCCTCCCCGAATGGAAAGGCGGACGTCTGCTTAACAAAAAACGGCTTACTTTTACCTTTGTTTAAAATCTAGCCGGTCTGACTAGGTACGTAAACCAAACTAAGGCCAAAATTTAAACTAATGCCAAATAAATTTGGCTATGCCACGGTCAGTCTATCAATGCTTTTATTCCCCAAAAATAAGGTATTTAAACAGTAATCCCTAAGGCATTTGATATATTAAGGCGTCAATAAAAGGATGTTGGTAGAGACGTTTTAGTATATCATCATCATCATCATCATCATCATCATCATCATCATCATCATCATCATCATCATCATCATCATCATCATCATATTCATCATCATCATCATCATCACCATCATCATCATCATCATCATCATCATCATCATCATCATCATCATCATCATCATCATCATCATCATCATCATCATTATCATCATTATCATCACTATCATCATCATCATTGTCACTGCATTATCACCATCATCGTCATTATCATGGTCGTCATCATCGTCATCATCATAACCATTGTCATCATCATCATCATCATCGTCATTATCATCATCATCGTCATCATCATAAACATCATCATCATCTTAAACATCATCATCATCATCATAAACACCATCATCACCACCGTCGTCATCATTATCATCATCATAGTCATCATCACTATAGTCACCATCATCATCATCATCATCATCATCATCATCATCATCATCATCATCATCATCATCACCATCACCATTATTATCATTATCATAGTCATCATAGTCATCATCATCATCATCATCATCATCATCATCATCATCATCATCATCATAATCGTCGTCGCTTTCGTCGTCGTCATCGTCACCATCATCATCATCATCATCATCATCATCATCATCATCATCATCATCATCATCATCACATCATCATCATCAACATCATCATCATCATCGACATCATCATCATCATCATCATCATCATCATCATCATCATCATCATCATCATCATCATCATCATCATAATCCTCCTCCTACTCATCATCATCATCATCATCATCATCATCATTGTCATCTTCATCATCATTATCACTATCAGTTTCGTCATCATCATCACCGTCATCATCATTGTCATCATTATCACAGTCATCATCGTCATCACCATCATTATCATTATCATCATCGTCAGCATAATCAGCATTGTCATCATCATCATCACAATAATCTTCATCAGTATCGTCATTATCATCGTCGTCATTGTCGTCGTCAGCATCATCATCGTCGTCATCGTCGTTATCATCATCATCATCGTTATTATCATCATCATCAGCGATAATGGTATACTAACATCATCCGACATGTAACACAAATACCGGAGTCTCCGACCATGAGTGTGGTCTGTTTCCTGTTATTCCGCTGGGCTAAGAACCACAAATATCCATACTGATATCATGCAAGTTGTTGAACGACCATGTATCAGGGCTGTTAGATATGGTTTTCTCCTTGCTTCCGCTAGGTTGTTTTCGATGCAACTCCACCCATCCTTTAACTAAAAGACAGGCGCAGCAATGCAGCGTGCTGGGGGAGTAATGGTGAGTTTTAACAAGCCTTCCCAATGGCACAGAATGTTCAGGTTTTGTTAACTTTGCTGCCTCTTCAAACCTTATTTACTACACTCAATGGTGTTTACCTATTTTGGTCAACTGATTTCTCTCAATTACCACAACCTGTTCTGGTCAACTGATTCCTCTCAATTATAACCAAACTTTGGGGTCAACTGACCCCTTTCATTGATTACCATCTGCTTTGGTCAAATGACTCCTATCAATGACCATCACATGCTTTGGTCAAGTGACTGCTCTCAATTATCGTTACCCTTTATGGTAAAGATGGAAGTTCAGAATGCTCTTAACCATATGAAAACTGGCAAGACCCCGGGTACAGATAACATCACAATAGAAATAGTCAATGCCTTAGAAGAATATGGAATAGACCAAGTCACCAGATTGCTGAACGCAATATATGATACTGAAGATATACCTCCTGAATTATGTAATTCTATATTTATTGCAATCCTGAAGAAATCAGGAGCCTTGGAATGTGACCAACATCGAACAATTAGTATAATGAGCCACATCACGAAGATTTTGCTGAGAATTATCATTCAAAGGGTTAGGAAGAAAATACAACCCGAAATAGAAGAACAATATGGGTTTGTAGAAGGCAAGGGTCCAGTAAATGCTGTGTATATAATGAGAAATGTAATCGAACGTTCTATAGATGTAAACAAAGATCTATATCTTTGCTTTATTGACTACACAAAGGCTTTCGATAAAGTGAGACATGTTGACATGATAAGGATGCTTGAAGATCTACAAATTGATGGAAAAGATCTTAGACTTGTAAAAAAAATATATATATTGGAAACAACAAGCTGCCATCAGAATGGATAATAATTTAGGTCAATATCAGCCTATTAAAAGAGGCGTGAGACAGGGATGTGTAATGTCTCCAGATCTTTTTACCTGTACAGTTAAAATGTTTTCAGAAATATAGAATATATGGGAGGAATCAACATTGGGGGACGAGACATCAATAACATTAGTTATGCAGACAATGAACAGGACCTGCAACATGTAGTAGATGCGGTTGTTGCACACAGAGATAAACTAGGGTTGGAATTGAATTGTAAGAAGACACAGATTATGGTCGTCACTAGGAAGAGGGAAATACCACAATATGATATACGAGTAAATGGGCATATTCTTAAGCAAGTGAATCAGTACAGTTATCTCGGAACAGTCATAACATCTGATGGGAGATGCCTTGAAGAGATTTTTATGTTGTATATCCCTTACAGGACGTTGCAGTCAACACCAGCGTTTTTCAGCTGCTGTTGATGTACTAGGCAAGATTACGCTCAGTAGTTTGCTATTACTTTCTGGGCGACCGGCTCACATACCCCTAAGTTACCGACGCGGCGAGAACATCTACCAATTCTCGCGCACATCACGTCACTCACGAGAGTATTCGGGATTACGGAAAAAGACGCTAACGCCTAGGCCAGGAAGACCGGCGTAAAGAAGATTGAAGAGATTAGAACAAGAATTACCAATGCGAAGTTAGCCTTTTGCAAGATGAAAAACGTACTGACCAATAAAAAGATATCAACTGAAACGAGAAAAAGAGTGTTCAAGTGCTACATAGAACCTGTACTTTTGTATGGATGTGAAGCGTGGACAATGAGCAGACAAGCTGAAAAACATCTGATGGCTGCAGAAATGTGGTTTCTGAGGAAAATGCAAAGAATACCATGGACAGACAGAAAAACTAATGAACAAGCCCTTCAAGAAATAAATGACGATCGTAAACTGATTAGAGTCATTAGACGTAGACAGTCAAAATTTTCTGGGAATGTTATGAGAAGAACAGGACATGCAAAATTTAGTAGATGCGGTTGTTGCACACAGTGAACAACTAGGGTTAGAACTGAATAGTTGCTTTAAAAAAGTCGCTTAAAAGTCGGCAGGGTCTACTTCATTGCACCGGGTTTTATCTCATATGGTTCGGTCTCTTTCCGCAGCACGGAAAGAGCCGCACAAAGCACGAACTCCGTAGCTTTTAGCGACGACCCACAGGAGTCTCCGAAACATTTAACTCGTAAACCGAAGGACGCGGCCCGGAATCGAACCCACAACCTTCGGAGCACGTGTCAAACGGCTTGACCACTTCCCCTCAGAATAGTAAGACGACTTGAAGCGAACATCTCTCTCAAAGCCATCTCAGCAAAGTGTAAAAGAACAGTAAATCAAACAACAAGAGATTGTTGGAGGGAAAAAACAGAAAACCTGAATTTTGACTGGGATGGAAACAAGCTATGGAAACTCGTGAAAGCCATGAACAATGAAGGACCTAGAAACAAACAAATAACAATTAAACAAGGAAATGCCTTGCTTACAGGAAAAAAGGCTGCAAATGCACTAATGGAACACTATGCAAATGCAAACCACATTGATATTACAACCGAACAGAAGAAAGCAATCAAAGACAAACAGATACATCATAGAAATACAGAGACAGCAGCAGAATATATGATGGCAAATCTAACAATGGAAGAAATGGAACAGGCAATGAATACCCTAAAAAAGAAGAAATCACCAGGAAAGGATGGAATCACAAATGAAATGCTAATAGGACTAGGCACCAAGGCAAAGAAGAAACTACTAGCATTCCTAAATAACAGCTGGAAGAGAGGAATAGTCCCACAGGCATGGAAGGAAGCTATACTAATACCAGTCCCAAAGAAAGGAAAAGACCTGGAAGAACCAAATGGCTATCGACCTATCAGTCTACTTAGCTGTGTAGGAAAATTAATGGAACGCATTATCAATGGCAGGCTAACATGGCATCTGGAAGAAAACAAACTCTTAACACCACACCAAGCAGGATTCAGAAAGTACAGATCCACTAAAGATCAAATAACCTGTATAGCTCAGGAAATAGAGGATGCCTTCCAAGAGAAAAAGCACACACTAGCAGTCTGGATAGATTTAGAAAAAGCATTTGATAAAAAATGGAAGGAAGGACTGAAAGTAAAACTGCAAAAAATGCATGTTTGTGGAAAAATGTATAAATGGATCAGCCACTACCTTGAAAACAGAACTGCCAGGACAAAAGGACAAACAAGCAAAATGATGCTGTTGGAGCAAGGTGTCCCCCAAGGAGGAGTTCTTTCACCAACATTATTCCTAGCATATATAAATGACATCACGGAAAATTTTCAAGCCAGAGTACACACATCCTCCTTTGCAGATGACCTAGTCATATGGACATCTGAAGAATATATTATTACAGCTAACAGCAGAATATGAATTAAATGAGATGCTCCCCACCAGGGACTGGGTGAAGCCGGGTCAGACAGACAGACAGACAGATAGTCGGGAACGGGAGAGCTTATATGACTACTTATATTAATTAAATGAGATGCTCCCCACCAGGGACTGGGTGAAGCCGGCCGGGTCAGCCAGACAGACAGACACACAGACAGACAGACAAACAAGCAGACAGACAGACTGATAGATAGATAGATCCCCTCCAGGGCCTGGGCGAAGCCGGGCCGGGTCAGCTAGTCACCTTATAGGTTTACTATAGTGTTAGAGGATATTGATTGTTTACAACATATAATACAACCACAGTTGAACATACATCAACACTGGACCTGACGTAAAAATCAGCAATTTTGGACAATCAGTTCAGGCATTAACTCAAGATCTGCAGTAACATATATACATATAATTTGTAATGACCACACTGAACTTCCAGAACAGGCATGGGAATGATTTTCAATATGACAAAAACACATTACGCACATTATCCCAAGAAAAAAAAGCAATGTTATAACAACCAACACAACAACCACGGATTGGTTCTTCTTCTTCTGCTGCGTTCATCCGGATTTTTTTTCGGATGTGACTGCGTTGTGCCTGTTTACAGCAGAGCTGCGTTTTTGCGCCGTTAGGCCGACACATCCGACTTCTGATGGCATTTGTTGACCGGGTTAACCTTCCCGGGCTGTACATCAGTAAAGTAAACAATGGTCTAAGTTCATAAAAACAATTGTTTCTGACACCAGTTACAATTCTCATATTTAAAAAATAATGAGATAGTGTCAGAGTACTCAACCAAAACAACAACCAACTGTTGGTTCTACCATTCACTGAAAAAAAACTATTGATCTTACACATCCATGGCATGGAAAAAAAAAACACATATAGAAGCATCACTAGTACTAATAATTAAACTAATTATTTCTTCTTCTGCGATCATCCGGAGTTTTTTTTCGGATGTGATTGCGTTGTGCCTGTTTACAGCAGAGCTGTGTTCTTGCGCCGTTAGGCCGACACATCCGACTTCTGCGGGCATTTGTTGACCGGGTTAACCTTCCCGGAAACTAATTATTTAATTACAGTCTTTTTCCTTAGGTGTTGCTGTCGGTTATTCTTCTCCAGTGCGAAGCAGATAATGTCCATATTTATCCGGGCAGAAATAAATGTAATCATAGTCATGTTCTCCTTACATTATGTTCACTGAAGTTGGCTGGTGAATATTTATAATCCATAATACAAGAATAGAATTATACACAAGCACATATCCCCTCCCTGGGGCTGAATTCAAGAATACTCTGTTTGCAAGTGGGCTCTGTGTTACAATTGAAATTGGTGCCTAGGTCTGTCATACTTTTCAGGAGATGCAATTTAAGCTCTTGCAGAAGGTTCTTCCCTATATCATCTTATCGATGAAAAAGATGACGACTGTCCAACATTTTGGTTTATGTTAACCGTTTCCCAATTTAGTTCCAAATGCTTTGTCACACACCCGGTTCATGTTGATAGGCCATCCCACACTTGGTGATGGGGTAATCAGGCCGACATGGAACCAGCGTAGAGTTCTGATTCAGGATTTCCAATTCAGTGTAGAACATACAATGCTGCGAGTCATTCATTTGTTTCATCTAGAAATATTTCCAGGGTTGGTCTGCTGAGGGCATGGAACTTAAGAGTATTACTTCCAACACATAAACTGGGAGTCGCACAGCAATTAGATGATTCGTGTTGTTGCATGCGTAGAGGCATTTACTCCGCTAGCTTCTTTCGTATGGCCTTCTGATGGTGTTTCGGTTCTGAGATCTCGGGTGTATCTGGCTTCTTTCAGAGTGTTGCATATTTGAATCTTGAGGTAATCTGGTTTCTCAGTTGTTTTTCAGTTGATATTAAGTTGGTATTCAGTTGGTATTAAGTTGGTATCTTGGTTGTACTGGCTTATGTTGTTTCAGTGTCTCGTCCCATTTGTTTGAGTTTGTGTTCGTATCTAGAACTTGGTGTTGAGTCTGCCGCTGTATGACTGATTGAATGATTATTCAATCCTGAACAGGAAACAGGGAATGTCCCATGGTTTCGTTGAGCTCGTTGATTGATGGCGTACCAGGCGGTATCTCCCAGACGTAAAAGTAGACGATACTATGTTGTCGGTGTATTTTGAATATCCATTTATCTTGATGGACAATTAAATACATAGATCCATCCTGGATATCCTGACAGAAGTAGGACTACCAATCGCCGAGTGTCTCTCTTCAACAGGTCTTTCGCTGGCTAGGCAGCGGATAAGCGTAGCAGTCAACGTTGATGTTTTTCTAGATTCAGACTATGGTTAGGACAGGTTGCCATTTATCACCTCTTCCGGCTGTTGACCCAGTTTCCGGGTTGATGAAATGCCCAACAAACCACCACTCGCTACTGTCTATAGAAATGGATGACAAAGAATACAACACGGTCATTAACCTACTGTGGTATGGTAACATGTTTACAACACAATTACAAACAAAATAGGAGAAGGTAAAAGGAGTGGGTTTATCACGTTCCAATGTCCCTCGTTGCTTGTTGTTTAGCTATTCTAGCTCTTATGGAGAGTAAGGTATTTTCTCACTCAATATTATATTCTATTTTGTTCCTGGGACTATTAGATTAGTGAAGCCATTCTTTCCATCCAAACATGTTGATATTGTCTCTCTCGTACTTGAAGAGAATAACCTATACATAATCTCTGTTGTTTCTATTGCCTCGTCTTCTTTCCGTCGCTATAATCAGCATTAGGCCAAGGCTATTCAAAATTGTCTTCTTATGTACTGACATGCATAAGGGTTCTTACATCAACATCATCATGTCCCCAGGGGTAACATTAAAATGTATATTCCCAACAACAAAGTAACAATCATGACATAATACATATAAATAAATCTCCTAACAGAGAAGACCAAACATGTACATTTTCTCATATATGAATTAACATGATAATCATACATAATAATTAATCATAATAATAATGGAGCCTATGTTTTTGGATGTCCTCCTTCGTCAATATAGTTTCACAATGCCTAGAAGAGGTTTTAACATAGGAATTAGAAATTGTAAGTATGGAAATTTGGCAGCCTGGTACAGCATGGCGCCCAGTCGTAAAAATTTATCAGACTCTAGTTTACAAGAATCATTGATTTAACATCTTAATAATACGTATTAATAATGTAGATTTAACATACCACTTGCTGCAGAGAATGGCATATTTTAGGGCTAAACTGCCCTCCCCGAATGGAAAGGCGGACGTCTGCTTAACAAAAAACGGCTTACTTTTACCTTTGTTTAAAATCTAGCCGGTCTGACTAGGTACGTAAACCAAACTAAGGCCAAAATTTAAACTAATGCCAAATAAATTTGGCTATGCCACGGTCAGTCTATCAATGCTTTTATTCCCCAAAAATAAGGTATTTAAACAGTAATCCCTAAGGCATTTGATATATTAAGGCGTCAATAAAAGGATGTTGGTAGAGACGTTTTAGTATATCATCATCATCATCATCATCATCATCATCATCATCATCATCATCATCATCATCATCATCATCATCATCATCATCAACATCATCTTCATCATCATCATCATCATCACCATCATCATCATCATCATCATCATCATCATCATCATCATCATCATCATCATCATCATCATCATCATCATCATCATCATCATTATCATCATTATCATCACTATCATCATCATCATTGTCACTGCATTATCACCATCATCGTCATTATCATGGTCGTCATCATCGTCATCATCATAACCATTGTCATCATCATCATCATCATCGTCATTATCATCATCATCGTCATCATCATAAACATCATCATCATCTTAAACATCATCATCATCATCATAAACACCATCATCACCACCGTCGTCATCATTATCATCATCATAGTCATCATCACTATAGTCACCATCATCATCATCATCATCATCATCATCATCATCATCATCATCATCATCATCACCATCACCATTATTATCATTATCATAGTCATCATAGTCATCATCATCATCATCATCATCATCATCATCATCATCATCATCATAATCGTCGTCGCTTTCGTCGTCGTCTTCGTCACCATCATCATCATCATCATCATCATCATCATCATCATCATCATCATCATCATCATCACATCATCATCATCAACATCATCATCATCATCGACATCATCATCATCATCATCATCATCATCATCATCATCATCATCATCATCATCATCATAATCCTCCTCCTACTCATCATCATCATCATCATCATCATCATCATCATTGTCATCTTCATCATCATTATCACTATCAGTTTCGTCATCATCATCACCGTCATCATCATTGTCATCATTATCACAGTCATCATCGTCATCACCATCATTATCATTATCATCATCGTCAGCATAATCAGCATTGTCATCATCATCATCACAATAATCTTCATCAGTATCGTCATTATCATCGTCGTCATTGTCGTCGTCAGCATCATCATCGTCGTCATCGTCGTTATCATCATCATCATCGTTATTATCATCATCATCAGCGATAATGGTATACTAACATCATCCGACATGTAACACAAATACCGGAGTCTCCGACCATGAGTGTGGTCTGTTTCCTGTTATTCCGCTGGGCTAAGAACCACAAATATCCATACTGATATCATGCAAGTTGTTGAACGACCATGTATCAGGGCTGTTAGATATGGTTTTCTCCTTGCTTCCGCTAGGTTGTTTTCGATGCAACTCCACCCATCCTTTAACTAAAAGACAGGCGCAGCAATGCAGCGTGCTGGGGGAGTAATGGTGAGTTTTAACAAGCCTTCCCAATGGCACAGAATGTTCAGGTTTTGTTAACTTTGCTGCCTCTTCAAACCTTATTTACTACACTCAATGGTGTTTACCTATTTTGGTCAACTGATTTCTCTCAATTACCACAACCTGTTCTGGTCAACTGATTCCTCTCAATTATAACCAAACTTTGGGGTCAACTGACCCCTTTCATTGATTACCATCTGCTTTGGTCAAATGACTCCTATCAATGACCATCACATGCTTTGGTCAAGTGACTGCTCTCAATTATCGTTACCCTTTATGGTAAAGATGGAAGTTCAGAATGCTCTTAACCATATGAAAACTGGCAAGACCCCGGGTACAGATAACATCACAATAGAAATAGTCAATGCCTTAGAAGAATATGGAATAGACCAAGTCACCAGATTGCTGAACGCAATATATGATACTGAAGATATACCTCCTGAATTATGTAATTCTATATTTATTGCAATCCTGAAGAAATCAGGAGCCTTGGAATGTGACCAACATCGAACAATTAGTATAATGAGCCACATCACGAAGATTTTGCTGAGAATTATCATTCAAAGGGTTAGGAAGAAAATACAACCCGAAATAGAAGAACAATATGGGTTTGTAGAAGGCAAGGGTCCAGTAAATGCTGTGTATATAATGAGAAATGTAATCGAACGTTCTATAGATGTAAACAAAGATCTATATCTTTGCTTTATTGACTACACAAAGGCTTTCGATAAAGTGAGACATGTTGACATGATAAGGATGCTTGAAGATCTACAAATTGATGGAAAAGATCTTAGACTTGTAAAAAAAATATATATATTGGAAACAACAAGCTGCCATCAGAATGGATAATAATTTAGGTCAATATCAGCCTATTAAAAGAGGCGTGAGACAGGGATGTGTAATGTCTCCAGATCTTTTTACCTGTACAGTTAAAATGTTTTCAGAAATATAGAATATATGGGAGGAATCAACATTGGGGGACGAGACATCAATAACATTAGTTATGCAGACAATGAACAGGACCTGCAACATGTAGTAGATGCGGTTGTTGCACACAGAGATAAACTAGGGTTGGAATTGAATTGTAAGAAGACACAGATTATGGTCGTCACTAGGAAGAGGGAAATACCACAATATGATATACGAGTAAATGGGCATATTCTTAAGCAAGTGAATCAGTACAGTTATCTCGGAACAGTCATAACATCTGATGGGAGATGCCTTGAAGAGATTTTTATGTTGTATATCCCTTACAGGACGTTGCAGTCAACACCAGCGTTTTTCAGCTGCTGTTGATGTACTAGGCAAGATTACGCTCAGTAGTTTGCTATTACTTTCTGGGCGACCGGCTCACATACCCCTAAGTTACCGACGCGGCGAGAACATCTACCAATTCTCGCGCACATCACGTCACTCACGAGAGTATTCGGGATTACGGAAAAAGACGCTAACGCCTAGGCCAGGAAGACCGGCGTAAAGAAGATTGAAGAGATTAGAACAAGAATTACCAATGCGAAGTTAGCCTTTTGCAAGATGAAAAACGTACTGACCAATAAAAAGATATCAACTGAAACGAGAAAAAGAGTGTTCAAGTGCTACATAGAACCTGTACTTTTGTATGGATGTGAAGCGTGGACAATGAGCAGACAAGCTGAAAAACATCTGATGGCTGCAGAAATGTGGTTTCTGAGGAAAATGCAAAGAATACCATGGACAGACAGAAAAACTAATGAACAAGCCCTTCAAGAAATAAATGACGATCGTAAACTGATTAGAGTCATTAGACGTAGACAGTCAAAATTTTCTGGGAATGTTATGAGAAGAACAGGACATGCAAAATTTAGTAGATGCGGTTGTTGCACACAGTGAACAACTAGGGTTAGAACTGAATAGTTGCTTTAAAAAAGTCGCTTAAAAGTCGGCAGGGTCTACTTCATTGCACCGGGTTTTATCCCATATGGTTCGGTCTCTTTCCGCAGCACGGAAAGAGCCGCACAAAGCACGAACTCCGTAGCTTTTAGCGACGACCCACAGGAGTCTCCGAAACATTTAACTCGTAAACCGAAGGACGCGGCCCGGAATCGAACCCACAACCTTCGGAGCACGTGTCAAACGGCTTGACCACTTCCCCTCAGAATAGTAAGACGACTTGAAGCGAACATCTCTCTCAAAGCCATCTCAGCAAAGTGTAAAAGAACAGTAAATCAAACAACAAGAGATTGTTGGAGGGAAAAAACAGAAAACCTGAATTTTGACTGGGATGGAAACAAGCTATGGAAACTCGTGAAAGCCATGAACAATGAAGGACCTAGAAACAAACAAATAACAATTAAACAAGGAAATGCCTTGCTTACAGGAAAAAAGGCTGCAAATGCACTAATGGAACACTATGCAAATGCAAACCACATTGATATTACAACCGAACAGAAGAAAGCAATCAAAGACAAACAGATACATCATAGAAATACAGAGACAGCAGCAGAATATATGATGGCAAATCTAACAATGGAAGAAATGGAACAGGCAATGAATACCCTAAAAAAGAAGAAATCACCAGGAAAGGATGGAATCACAAATGAAATGCTAATAGGACTAGGCACCAAGGCAAAGAAGAAACTACTAGCATTCCTAAATAACAGCTGGAAGAGAGGAATAGTCCCACAGGCATGGAAGGAAGCTATACTAATACCAGTCCCAAAGAAAGGAAAAGACCTGGAAGAACCAAATGGCTATCGACCTATCAGTCTACTTAGCTGTGTAGGAAAATTAATGGAACGCATTATCAATGGCAGGCTAACATGGCATCTGGAAGAAAACAAACTCTTAACACCACACCAAGCAGGATTCAGAAAGTACAGATCCACTAAAGATCAAATAACCTGTATAGCTCAGGAAATAGAGGATGCCTTCCAAGAGAAAAAGCACACACTAGCAGTCTGGATAGATTTAGAAAAAGCATTTGATAAAAAACTACAACATCTACTAAAATCAAAGGCGCTATCTCGTAACACCAAAATCACAATATACAAAACACTGATCAGACCAGTTGTGCTGTATGGCTCTGAAACCTGGAGTACAACGAAAGGAGACGAAGCCTTGTTACAAACCTTTGAGAACAAAATTTTAAGACGCATCTTTGGACCCATTAGGGATACACAAAGTGGAGAGTGGAAAAGAAGAAGTAACAAAGACATTTATGATCTGTTTAAGTCCCCGCTAATCACTGGTATCATGAAGGCTAATAGACTACAATGGCTGGGGCATATAGAAAGAATGGAAGATAATAGGGAAACAAAACTCGCTTACACTCAGGAAATAAATGGCCGTAGACCCCGAGGTAGACCAAGAAGACGGTGGAGAGATAATACATGTACAGACCTACAAGCACTTGGAATCAACGACTGGCAAGAGAAGGTCCACCAGAGAGACGAATGGAGACGGATTGTATTTGCAGCAAAGAACCTCAATGGCTCGGAACGCTGAAGAAGAATAAGATTTGATAAAAAATGGAAGGAAGGACTGAAAGTAAAACTGCAAAAAATGCATGTTTGTGGAAAAATGTATAAATGGATCAGCCACTACCTTGAAAACAGAACTGCCAGGACAAAAGGACAAACAAGCAAAATGATGCTGTTGGAGCAAGGTGTCCCCCAAGGAGGAGTTCTTTCACCAACATTATTCCTAGCATATATAAATGACATCACGGAAAATTTTCAAGCCAGAGTACACACATCCTCCTTTGCAGATGACCTAGTCATATGGACATCTGAAGAATATATTATTACAGCTAACAGCAGAATACAGCAAGCCTTATTAGCGCTAGAGGTCTGGTCAAAATCATGGCTAGTGAAGATAAGTGAGGAGAAAACAACATGCACAGTGTTCTCCCTCTCAAATAAAACTCAGCAACCTAAGCTGGTATTGAATGGAAAAATATTGCGCCATGAAGAAAATCCAAACTATCTAGGAGTCACCTTTGATCGTCGCCTGACATGGAAGACACAGGTTGAGAAAAATCGAACAAGAGCAAGGCAGAGAATGGCAATCATGAAAAAGCTTGCTGGTACAACGTGGGGAGCAGATGAGAAAGTTCTCAAGAAGTTATATACTGGACAGGTGAGGCCAGTACTGGAATATGGCATTGCAGCTTGGGCAACAGCAGCTAAGTCAAACTTTAACAAAATAAGTAGAGTCCAACATCAAGGAATGCGAATCATAACTGGAAGCCTGAAGACAACACCTATTAATGAACTAGAAAAGATCACTTGTTTACAACCAATGCAGGATAGAAGAGATAGCAGAGCCCAGCAACAAGCAGAAAAATTTAGAAGATTGACAGACCACCCTATGTATAAAAGTTTTAGTGGTTTTGGAAAGGGAAGACTGAAGCGTAGCAACTTTGTAGAAACTGCAAAACGAAAGATTAGGGCAGATCTTATACTTAACATATCAACAGTCAAACCCATTTACAATGCACACAAGTTCCCAGCTTGGAGACAGCAGCAACTGCCTGAGATGATAGAAAACATTCCTGGTATTGAGAAAAAGAACACTCAGCATGAAACCGAAAGAAGAGAAATAACCCTAAACTACATAAAAGAACATTACCCAAGCAGCAATTGGACCCATGCATATACAGATGGATCAGCTAAAAATTCAGTAGAGAATGGAGGAGGAGGAATTCTCCTAAATTTAAAAAATGGAGTGAAAAAAACACATTCAATGGCAACTGGAAAGTTTTCAAGTAACTTCAAAGCGGAGGTAGAAGCTCTGAAAACTGCAGCAGAAATACTCTTGATGGAGGAAAATAAAGAGAAGCAAATAGCTATCTTCACAGATGCAAAGTCAGCTGTCTCAATACTGAAGAGCAATAACAGCACAGAACTAACTGACCTAAGAGCAGCACTCCATGGTCTATGCCAGAAATCCAAAAAAAGTTGTAATACAGTGGATACCATCACATTGTAGTATACCTGGAAATGAAGAGGCTGACAGACTTGCAAAAGAGGGCAGACGACTACCACAGCCTGACATAGACATAACCTATAACGAGGCAAAGAGGTTGATAAAAAGCACCTATAGAACCAAATGGGAATCAGAGCATCCAGGTCACCAGAAGGATGATGCATATTACAAACTCGACCGAAGAGAACAAGTAGCAATCTTCAGACTCCGCACAGGACATAACAGGCTGAATTATCACTTGTTCAATAAACTAAAGATAGGAGATACCGATGAATGCAATTGTGGAACTGGTAAAATGACAGCTAAACATTTGCTGCAGGAGTGCCCAATATATGCAGAACAGAGAAAGATATTTTGGCCCACACCTGCTTCATTTGAGGACAAGCTCTATGGAGATATCAACAAGCTCAAGTTGACTGCAGCTTACTTTAACTACATTCAGGTTGACATTTAAAGGTGCATGAAGAAGTATTTAGACTGCCGCACTTCATACCACAGGTATGTCGGTTACAAAAGCGCCCCAGAGGCATGAAATGGAATATTGCTTGGATAACAAATCCATTACGTGGAAAGTCCGAACCAAAAGCTCACTGTGTGGGCTTCATAAAAGGTGGGAAAAGTGTCCTAGTGGCACGAAATGGAATATTGCTTGGATAGGAAATCCATTATGTGGAAAGTCTGAATCGAAAGCACACTGTGTGGGCTTCATAAAAGGTGGAAAAATTGTCCTAGTGGCACGAAATGGAATATTGCTTGGATAGCAAATCCATTATGTGGAAAGTCCGAATCGAAAGCTCACTGTGTGGTTGTCATCTGCAGACTGCATACTTCTGGTTTCCGGAAGTACAGCCTATGGTGAACGGAAGGCCCAATATACGGAAGTGAGGCTAAGCAGCCATGTGCAGGACGTGACGATTCCTTGGGTGAGCCCAGTACCAGAGCGCTGTGTGTCGGCTCTGCAAGTATGGAAGCCTCCTTGGATGGCGGGGAATGCCCATGGTCTGCCCCTGCCTTCCCTTGAGGGCTGACCAGGATGTCTTTGGCTGTTCTATATGGGCAAGCTGGGATGGGGGATAACACCACAACAGTGAGAGCCAAACGTCCTAAGAAACCCCCGTGAAGGTTAACCTGGTCAACAAATGCCCGCAGAAGTCGGATGTGTCGGCCTAACGGCGCAAGAACGCAGCTCTGCTGTAAACAGGCACAACGCAATCACGTCCGAAAAAAAAACTCCGGATGAACGAAGAAGAAGTAAGAAGACACAGATTATGGTCGTCACTGGGAATAAGGAAATACCACAATGTGATATACGAGTAAATGGGCATATTCTTAAGCAAGTGAATCGGTACAGTTATCTCAGTACAGTCATAACATCTGATGGGAGATGCCTTGAAGAGATTAGAACAAGAATTGTCATTGCGAATGTAGCCTTTTGCAAGATGAAAAGCACACTGACCAATAAAAAGATATAAATTGAAACGAGAAAAGGAGTGTTGAAGTGCTACATAGAACCTGTACTTTTTATGGATGTGAAGCGTGGACAATAAGCAGTCACACTGAAAAACAGCTTATGGCCGTGGAAATGTGGTTTCTGATGAACATGCAATGAATACCATGGACAGACAGAAAAACTAATGAACAAATCCTTCAAGAAACAGATGAAGATAGTAAACTGATTAGAGTCATTAGACGTAGACAGTCAAAATGTTTTGGGCATGTTATGAGAAGAAATGACATGGAGAACTTAGGACAACTGGCAAGATCGAAGGGAAGAGACCAAGGGGAAGACCGAGAAGTAAATACCTGGATGACTTGGCCACGTGGCATGGTCGAAACAGGAACACGGAGCTGATCCACGACTCTGGTGATCGAGTAAGATGGCTGAAAATTACCGCCCACGCCTATCGGCATGGCACATGATGGATGGATGGTTGTGGTCAACTGATTGCTCTCAATGATATTTACCTGTTGTGGTCAACTAATTGCTCTCAATGATATTTACCTGTTGTGGTCAACTGACTTTTCTCTGTTATCTTTATCTATTCTGGTCAACTGACTCCTCTTAATGACCACCAAGTTCTGGTCAGCTGACTTCTCTCAATGACCTTTATCTGTTCTGGTCAACTGACTCCTCTCAATGACCACCACTGTTCTGTTCAACTGACTCCTCTCAATGACCACCACTGTTCTGTTCAACTGACTCCTCTCAATGACCACCACTGTTCTGGTCAATTGACACCTCTCAATGACCGCCACTGTTCTGGTCAACTGACTCCTCTCAATGACCACCACCTGTTCTGCTCAACTGACTACTCTCAATGACCACCACCTGTTCTGGTCAATTTACACCTCTCAATTACCTTTATTTGTTCTCCTCAACTGACGCCTCTCAAAGGTCTTTAACTGTTGTGGTCAACTGACTCCTCTCAATGGACTTTACCTGTTGCAGTCAACTGACTCTCCTCAATGACCATCACCTGTTGTGGTCAACTGACTCCTCTCAATGGACTTTACCTGATGCAGTCAACTGACTCTCCTCAATGACCATCACCTGTTGTGGTCAACTGACTCCTCTCAATGGCCTTTACCTGTTCTGGTCAACTGAATCCTCTCACTGGACTTTACCTTTTGTCGGCAACTGACGCCTGTTAATGGCCTGTACCTGTTGTGGTCAACTGACCCGTCTCAATGACCACAACCTGTTTTGTTCTAATGACCCCTGTTAATGACAACCATATGTTTTGGTTAACTGACTACTCTTAATGACCACCGCCTATTATGTTTAAATACAATGGTTCACCGGTGTCGCCCTTCCCCGCCTCAGTGTCCGCCACCTGTTTCGGTTAAACGATTACTGACTGGGTTGGAGAAACTACGCATATGATCAACATTCCATATGGCAGCAATCACAATATTTTCATGCTGCTAACATAAAAACACACAATCGGTAATGTTACCATTGTATCATCAATGAATTTATGTTACTATATTTCTGTTGATTATTGTCATCTTATTGCTCTATTTCTCGCGTGTATAATTTCCTGTTGTAATTTATATACAGGACGTGGCAATCAACACCAACATTTATCGGCAGTTTGTGGTGTACTACACAGTGACATCTGAAGGAAGATGTAACACAGGGATAAAACAAGATTCACCCTGTCTAAAGATCCTGTAACATCTGATGAATGATGTAACACAGGGATAAAACAAGAATCACCCTATATAAAGACCCTTTACCATCTGAGGGAAGATGTAACACAGCGATGAAGACTACATTCCAGGCGTAAGCAGCTGCCCAACAAATGATACAACAATCAATACCAAACTAGGTTCTTACCTGCCGGCCCTTATGTCATAGGTTCAATTCGCATCGAAATGGATACACATTTGTAAATTGAACTGGGTTCCCAGGTCGTCAGAGCCTAAAAAAGGAACCAGAAAAATTATTGGGAAATAAAGGCGGCCGGTGCTGATACCATCACCCACCGTCTACACAAACAAAGGTCTAGGACCTTAAGCTCAGTGAGCCCTAAAGCGTGTACACGGGGTTTCAGCACCACAGTCCTCAAGATATCACGTGACGGAGAGGATTGGGGAGTCAAGATCTAGGATATCTGCTCCAGTCTAGGCACATGAAGAACGGAAAGATTATCCAGACTGAGACACTTGACTGTAGGCCGGTGGTCTAATAGAATTCTGTATAGTTCTTTGTGAATCATAATATAACACGCGGGTCATCTTTTGAATCTTACACGTGTGTACATAACACATTCTTCAAGTTCTTTTTCCATGATAAAATAACACGATGGTTTAGTTTAGTTTAGTTTAGTCGATGGATCAACATCACGGCACACGGGTGTAACCCATAAGTGCTCCGTTCTCCTCCCAACTCAAACCTGAGTCTGGAGAAACTCAGCTCATTGCACAAAGTCCGTAGCACCGGCGAGGATCCTGAAATACTTTGGGTAGATTTTTAACTCGAAAATTTTCCCGAGCAGCGACGTTAGGCTACCCTTTTTCGATCTCCAACTGACAAGAGATTTTTTATGTGCGCAACAATACATACGGGCGTCCGATCTCACTACCCAGAGACCAGCGGGAATTTTATTACTAGAAGTCCACTTGAAAAATTCCCGACCGTCACCGGGGCTTGAACCCGGGACCTCCAGCACTCGAGGCGGACACCATACCTCGAGACCATGCATCCCCCAACACGATGGTTATATTTAGAATCTTACACTTGTGTACGTAACATATCCTTCAAGTTCTCCTGTGATGATTATGTAACATGAATGTTATATTTAGGATCTTATACGTGTGTACATAACATACCCTTCAAGGACATGCTAGACAGTCATTCCAGACTGAGTCGTTTATAGCGCGGGTTCGCCCCTCACCCATTGGTCTCAGTAACTTGCTCTATATTCATGTCTGCCGGAATATGCTACTATGGTGTCAAGTAAAGCACCTCAATGTATCAAACATATCAGCAATGTATCAAACATATCAGCACTGTATCAAACATATCAGCAATGCATCAAACATTTCAGCAATATATCAAACATAACATCAATGTATTAAACATATCAGCAATGTATCAAACATATCAGCAATGTATTAAACATATCAGCAATGCATCAAACATATCAGCAATGTATCAAACATATCAGCAATAATAGTGCATCAAATATAGCATCAGTGTCAATGCCTCTCTCTCTCCTCCTCTTCTCTCTCTCTCTCTCTCTCTCTCTCTCTCTATATATATATATATATATATATATATATATATATATATATATATATATATATATATATATATATAAGCAGCCACAACATTTCTAATGACAATACAAACAGTAACGAAACCAGCAACAACAAACAATATACAATTCTTGATATCTATACTAGAGATTCTTCTAGAAATCGGGATAATGAAATAAGTAAAATTTATCATCGTTTTGTGCTGTAAAAACCTGCCATCTGTTTCCCCGGTGGACGCAAGGAATATTGGTTGCGTTTGTAAAGATTATTTCAAGAAACTTCATTCTTAGCCAAGTAAAATAGACATCACGTGTGCAGTTATTCGCCGAAAGTGCTGTAAATGTCACTTCTTTACTTATTCATTTTTGCTTGAGATGAGCGCCACATTCGTTCATTCATTATTCATCGCTATGCGTTCCGCTTTGCAGGGATATCAAGAGAAAATAATCAATGAATTCAGAAAAAGGTTCAATCTTTAACCGTTGCACTGTGAAAGAAACCCCTTCTTGTCTTGGTCGTTGAGGCTTTGCTGAGCTCAGAACACCAGCCGTCAATTTTACGCCCAGACCCGCCCACGAGCCAGCTCGTTAAAATCACCGCGCGGCACCAGGTTGCAGGGTCAGAACAGGTCACACAAGATCGCTTACGATTGGTTAATGTTTGAGCCTGGATGTTTTATCCGCTGTCGGAAGTGAACGAATGTACTTGTGCTGGCCCGCAAGTCATCTTTGCTTCGGTAAAACCCGTAAAAGAAGCTATATCTGGCTGAGTTTATAGTCGCGTCCATTCTTCGCTGTCTTTCTTGAAATGATTTTGTTGGTGGTAAAAGTAATTTCATCACTCTATTGATGGTTTCAGGGGGAGTTTACTGCCCGAGCTATTCTCAGCGCGGACTGGAGGATAATAGTTTCAGTGCCGATCACATAGGACTTCAGAGACTTGTCCCCGACGTCAGCATCACCCAGCACGGTGTCAACGGTGGCAGCATCAGCAATAATCCACATCCTAATCCGGTCATCTCCAGCCATAACAACTTCATCAACAATCCACTGGCGACGTCTCTATCCACATCGTCGGACAACGAGGCCTATCTGTTCGGAGGGGACAGGGGCTATAATATGAGTTCCTACCTGCCCTTGCGTCACACAGGAACACACGGGGTACCTCCAGCCCCGCGGGGCACTGTTGCAGGTGAGGACGGCGTCATGCATGGCATGGGAGGCGTCATGGACGGCGGTGGATACATGGAACACTTTCTGAATATACCGGAGATTTGCCCGACCGGCAGTTACAGAAATCCTAGGTACTACATGGGCACTTACAATGCTGAAGCCTGCCGCATGGAAGCACTGCAACAACAGCATCGCAATCATCATGACTTAAGAATGGGATTACAAGGCACTAGGCCCTCTTTCTACCCTAATATGAATATGGGGATGCGGTTTGCTGACAGCATGGACACCCAAGTAGGTGCGAACTGTATCCCCCCACAAAACAGGGCGGACACGCTGTCTCCCTGCACCAAAGCAGTTGGAGTTGCGTCAGATGCCGAGCCGCCATCTTTTTATCCATGGATGTCAATAGTAGGCGAGTATATTCCGTTCTTTGTATGTGCGTGCCTGGGTGTGTATGTGTGTGGATACATTGTGACATCGGCTGCCATGGTATCCTATGTGTTTGTCATGTTCTAAGTCTGAGCACCATGATGGTCGACCCTAGACCGCTGGTTGCATTCTGTCGTAGGGTGGTGTATAGTCAGGGTAATGTCATTGTTGGCTCAGGTGGACCATAGACCTGGCACGGTCACCGTATTTAAGGGTGTACAACTAATATCATATCAAACACTTAATTGCTCTGTCATGCACTGGCTTGCTCTGTCAAACACTTAATTGCTCTGTCATGCATTTACTTGCTCTGTCATACACTGATTTGCTCTGTCAAACACTTAATTGCTCTATCAAACACTTAATTGCTCTGTCATGCATTTACTTGCTCTGTCATGAATTGATTTGCTCTGTCAAACACTTAATTGCTCTATCAAACACTTACTTGCTTTTCAAAACACTTACTTGCTCTGTCATACACTGAATTGCTGTGTCATACATTTACTTGCTCTGTCACACACTGGCTTGCTCTGTCAAACACTTAATTGCTCTATCAAACATTTAATTGCTCTGTCAAACACTTAATTGCTATGTCATGCACTGAATTGCTGTGTCATACATTTACTTGCTGTTACATTTACTTGCTCTATCATACATTTTGCTCTGTTATACACTGACTTGCTCTGTCATGCACTGACTTGCTTTGTCACACATTGGCTTGCTCTGTGATACACTTAGTTGCTCTGTCATACACTGACTTGCTGTGTCATATATTTATTATTTGCTCTGTCATACACTGACTTGCTGTGTCATATATTTATTATTTGCTCTGTCATACACTGACTTGCTGTGTCATATATTTATTATTTGCTCTGTCATACACTGACTTGCTGTGTCATATATTTATTATTTGCTCTGTCATACACTCAGTTGCCGTCCCAAATTATCCTTCTTTACCCTAGTTTTAATTACTTTGATATACACATACTTTGTCTACCCTGTACTTACTGTCCATGTCATATTCTTACATGCTTTGCTGTACTCATACATTCTCTGTTATACACTTAATTGCTCTGTCATATGCTTGCTCTTTTAATAAATTTACTGTTCTTTCGTCGAGTTGTTAAGAGGTATTATGATGGAATTCTATAGAATTATGTTGCAAGTATGTATTCTGACATTCCTTTGTTTCTACTTGTCGTAATTGCGGTGCCGAGAATATACAATGTAATTTTGCTGTTTTATCTTACTCGTATACTTCCATGCCTTTTCAAACTCCAGTAGTACACCTGGATGTGGGTCGCTGTGTGTGTGTGTATGTGTGTGTGTGTGTGTGTGTGTGAATGAGTGAGTGCTGAACCTTGTGCACCTGCTTACACATACTATACAAAGACAATGTAATATTTAACTCTCAGAACTCGTATGTTTATGTGTACCCAGTCAATATTCATTTACTTGTATGTTTGAGTCTAAACCGTAGTAATGTGTCCACTGTCTCAGTTCAGTTGAAACTGTTGTTTACAGATACATGTTGTGTATACCAGTAAGTGAAAATGACCCACCAGATCTGTTTACTTTCTTCGGATTGTTTGTTCTAGTCATTGTAACAGTGGATTGTAAGAGTACAACAGTCAGATAGAATTTTAAATAGAAATGCGCTGGAGTGAAATCTGCTAAAAGATGCTGCGAAATGAAAATTTTAACGCAAACACATTCATAACCCACCTCATATAATGGTCTCTTTTTCTCATATAAACTATGTATTAATTAACTAAGTCAATAAATGAAAGTTATTTTTCATGATTCAAGTGACTGTAAAATCTCTGCATTCAAAATGTGAAAGTATGTCCACGTATAACCTATGGTTGTAATACACTGGACTGTATATCTGCTGAAAGATTTCCCTAATGAAGTAAAACTCAAAACCCATAATATTTTCTATATGTAGCGTAGGCTAGCCGGTCTCTCTGGCTGAGGGGTTACAACACTTTCTCCGTAATCCCGTTTATCACGCAGAGTCTCGTAGCAGGGCGAGAGCTGGGAGCGGTTCGACCCCCGCTGGTGACTTGCGGGATAAAGAGCCGGCCGCTCAGAAAGCAATGGCAAACTACTGAGCGTAATCTTGCCAAGAGATCAACAGACAGCTGAAAGATGCTGCTGTTGACAGCGATGTCCTGTAAAGGATATGCATAAAAAAAAGCGTATGCTAACTTCTCACTATCACATGCAAGTTATGTATTAACCGATTAATTGACATAGGATGATAAATCGTCTTAAACTACTTCCTACATCTGCCATGGACTTATCTATCGCCGAAATAATATCATTATGTTATAATTACAACATGTCTGCTACTATATTAACAAGTTTTAAGTTCTAACTGTGTCACACCCCTACTTCCCATTTTCCGCCATCAAGTTTTGTTTGGCTCTTACATCCTCTTGTTTGGCACTGAATCCATTAATTAATGAAATCGAGAACTGAAGGTTATTTTGTCTTGATTCTTTTCCTCAGAAGCACACAAGACGCTACAAATATTGTGGCTTTATCATTTCGGAATGTCTGATTTCATAAGTCAATTAGTTCACTTCCTTAATATATTTCCTTTACACCACCTTTAAAGACATTATAATAACAATTAAATAGTAAAATAAGCAATTTTGTAAAAGTTATATATATACAGATTTTTAAAAAATTTATTCAATATAAACTTTCTGGAATACATTGTATGAGTTACTATTTTTATACATAAAGAAAGCATTGTTATGTGGTTCTTTATTTTATATGTAAGGCTAATTGAATTAGACATTTTTGAAAAGAATATGTATGCTAACATTGAGAGGAACATAGGGCGTTCTACAATCTTCTGACAGAACGTGAGCTCCACAGGACCTGTGTTGGCACCATATAATTTGTCTGTTTTATTATAGTGGGTATGACAATTAGTCTATTTAATTGTAACGGGTATGACAATTAGTCTATTTGATTGTAAAGGGTGATCCACTTACCATGCGTTCGAAACACAGCGGAGACCGATTTGGCAGCAGACCATGTCGTGCTGGGGTTTTAACATGTTGGTATAGGAGCCGGTCGTTCAGAAAGCAACGGCAAGCTACTGAATCTAAAACGTGCCAAGACATCAACAACAGTAGTAAAATGCTAGTGGTTGACAGCGATGTCCTGTACATAAGATATGCAAAAACAAAATAAAACAAAAAACAATTGTAAAGGGTATGACAAATTTTTAGTATATTTTATTGTAGAGGGTATAACGCATAAATTAACTACTAATAATTGTAAACCACTTAATGAATAGCTGCCAACAGACACGAAGAAGACTCGGGATTATATAATTTAGAAGAAATAAAATAATCATAATAATATAATAGATATATAACTTGCAAGACATGAAATAATAGAATAGTAGATGTATAACATACAAGAAATAAAATAATAGAATATTAAATGTATAAGGTGTCATGTTAATGACTGTGGGGTTTTTGAAACTATTGCCGTTCCAAGTTTTGTATTCACTCTCTGTGGAGTTCATGCAACATAAAAGGTAACTACAAAACTTGGAACGGCAATATTGTCAAAAAAAACCCAGTTCTTAAAAATACGCCCTTTACAACACAGTATATCCCAGTCTAGGAGGCTGGAGATCACAACGTGATTGTCTCAAATACTCACAAAAGAAACGCAACAATATCTCCGGTATCTGAAATAACCATGAAATATACACATGTTTACCAATCATAACACAAGGTTCAACAGGATATTAATTAACTGATTAAGTGTCAAGGGATGATTAATCGTCTTAAGCGATTTCTCTTGTTTTCTATGAGCTTATATATCGCCGAAATGTTGTCTCAAGTAAAATGCAATACGGTAGTTTTTCCCTAAGCAACCAGCTTTAATTTAATGTATAATTCAACATGTCTGCTACAATATTAACAACTTTTAGGTCATAACTGTGACACACCCCTACTCCACATTTTCCGCCATCCGTTTTTGTTTTGTCCAAGCCTACTTTTTGTTTTGCACTGGATCTGTTAAATGAAATCAAATGCAACTCTTTTCTTCCAAGGCAATTATAATAATCAAATCTACCATTTATTGCTTCACACATTTATGTCCTAAGCAGATGTTACTTTATCTATTGTCCAAGGCATTTAATTATCTTCACTAATTCTGATCCAGCCATTATAGCAATTTGTGTAATGTAATAATTGACTTCATTCTATCTCAGCATTACTATAAGAGATGCAATCTAACAATTGACATAAGTCTGAACCAGCCATTAATGTAATGTAACCATTGGCATAATTTTTACCGAGCCATTTATGTATTTCATGTAAATTAACAACTGACATAATTTTGACCCATCATATTTATGCATTCCATGTAAATTAACGCCGGTCTCTCTGGCTGAGGGGTTACAACACTTTCTCCGTAATCCCGTTTATCACGCAGAATCTCGTAGCGGGAGAGAACTGGGAGCGGTTCGACCCCCGCTGGTGACTTGCGGGATACTGAGCCGGCCGCTCAGAAAGCAATGGCAAACTACTGAGCGTAATCTTGCCAAGAAATCAACAGACAGCTGAAAGATGCTGCTGTTGACAGCGATGTCCTGTAAAGGATATGAAGAAAAAAAAAATGTAAATTATCAACTGATATAATTTTGACCGAACCATTTATGTATTCCATGTAAATTAAAAACTGATATAATACATGTAATTTTGCAATTAACATATTTTGTTATTTTAACAGCCATTATTGTAATCCATGCAATCTAACAATTATTTCATTTAACAGTGACAGGGATATCTAGTGCAAATATGAATATTTTAGTTACTTAATTAATGGAGGGGTGGCCTGTGGGTAGAATCCATGTTTCCCCTATTGGAGACCCGGATTCGAATCCTCGGTAAGGTGTGGATTATGCTTTTCTGTTGCGGGAAAAAAGACAACCTAAACCTGCACAACAGTTCACGGCGACTGCTCTAGCCAGGCCGCCTTAATTCTTCAGGCTCACGACACCCCCTGTAATACACCGCCAGGTATTTTAGGTAATAGATGTCAGTTAATTAATGACTGAAGCATCTTTGTGCATTACGTGAAATAATATAAGATAATAAAATATAATAAAAAGAAAAGATGTAATAAATTAATATATTATAATACTGTGTGTGTGTGTGTGTGTGTGTGCGTGCGTACGTGTGTGTGTGTGTGTGCGCGCGTGTGCGTGTGTGCGTGCGTGTGTGTGTGTGTGTGTGTGTGGTTAACAATGGTGTCCACTAATGTTTATGTAAATTTAATGTGCGCATTGACTCATTGTATGTAAACTCCAGTTACTGATTATTATCATCATCATCAAGTGCCATGCATGATGGCGTAGGCGTTCATGACTTTCCGCGGATCTCGGTCTTTGGTTTTTTGGATCAAATATGCTAATGATATTCCTCCATGCCCTCTTCTCAATCCATCCAGCATTACTTCTCTTGGTCTGCCTCTGCATCTCTTCCCCTCGACCTTTCCAGTTGTCACGGTGTTCTCCAATGCCTCTCTTCTCAACACATGACCAAAGAAAGACGTTTGTCTCTTTCTTATTGTTGTATATAATGTTCTAGTTTCATTAGCTTCTTTCAGGCAGTCGTTGTTTGTTACTCTGGCAGTCCAAGGAATTCGCAACATTCGTCTCAGGAACCACGTCTCCGTTGCTTCTAAGTTCTTCCTAATTTGTTCATTTACATTCATTGCAATACAGTAATAAAGGATTTATATAGCACTTCAATCCTCTATTTACTGATACAACTACAAATTAACGAAAAAATCTATTTTCTGTTTGACACAAACCAGATAATAAAGGGTCCATTTGGATACTATGCATTCACATTCTTGTATCCGTTCTGACATGTGTATGAGCGTACAGTTTAAACAAAAACAAGAAAGTTGTATAATCAGTTTGCGCAATACGTTTCCAATTTGAACATTAACTCTTTAGCCGTTTATTACTGTTTAATTAAATCAAAATTTTGGGGGTTGTATCCATAAAATCTCTTTTTGTCTCCAATGTATTTCTTCTGTATTCTCAACCAATTTATTGTTTCATTCACTCTTCTAATTGCTACATTTAATGTATCTGCTACATTAACTATAGGTGTGCATCAGCAACAGATAAATAATTAAACAAATGAAATCATTGGAGGTATTTAAAAAATTAAAACAAAAATGTTGCTCTTATTTTATGAATAAAATACTTACAATATCCTGGCATATCTTCATGTTTAGAATTGTAAACCCAACCGATTCAGCGCTCCGTTAGGACAATCAGCCATCTATCCAACTCGTATCACACAATTCTAGAAATGTATATATAACCACTGATGAGTGTAAGCATTACAAGGAAGTACTTCACAAAAAGTGAACCATTCAAAAATCACTAAACCAAATTCAGCCTAATAAAGAACAGGGTCTTTCCAATAGGTATATAAAATGAGACATAGAGGTATGTTATTGAAACAACAAACACTGAAGTTGCAAGGACCTCAGGCTTAGTAGGTAAGATTTAGTTCTGTAACTCTTCAATTCTCCCAAACCATAATTGATGCTGATTTTGAGTTGTAGTCTAGCCGGCCTGAAGTCGTGTCTTTGTCAACCGTGTCCTTTCTGTTGGCCTACCCTAGCAAGTGTCCAGGTTTCTGTAAACTATCCAGTAATGTAGCAGCCACATTTTACGTCTCCATAGAACCTTATAATAAATAAATGCACTATAGCATAATGTCACTAACTGAATAACGGGTGGCACTTCCAATTCACCAAGCACTAATGTTCTATTTCATTATTAACTGATAGTAATACACAAACTCTCCCATGTTGATTCACATGTATTCTTGCTGGCATATCACAAGCAGCTGTTCAACAGTTTGCTACAAGTATTCATGTTTTATAGTAGTTCATTAGAATTGTTCATATTGTACGGTCAAATTGTAGCAGCTCAATAGAAGTGTTCATATAGTGTTGTCGGCATGATGCAGATCAATATTGCATAATTTTTCCATAAATACACACAGTAATGAACTGATGACTGAGTCTTTAAAGTAAATCTTAAATAGAGATATCCAGATTTAATCATTCCCATTGCAAGGATACGCCTGTGAGACCTGGACTCTCATTAAACAAGCTGAAAAGCGCTTAAATGCCTTTGAATATAAATGTTATAGACTGGTTCTAAGACTATCTTGGATACAGAAAAGTACAAATGCATTCATACGACAAGATCTGAATATTGAACAAAGTTGGCTACTAAAGATGATAAAACAAAGAAAATTGAAATAATTTGGTCACTTAAAACGGCATGAAAGTTTGGAGTGAACAATAATGAAGGGGTAATGCACAGGAAGAGAGGAAGAGGAAGGTCAAAGAGAAGATGTGTGCAGGATATGGCAGATGATCTCCAGATGGGTGTATCGGACGTGGGACACATTGGTTATGACCGGAGGGTTGTTATGGAAGCGAGGTTCTGCAAAGGACATGCTATTGAACGCACGAATGAATGAATGGTTTTAATCCTGTGTGAGTATAGTTTCTTTTTATTCGACTGACTTCTACCCACCAGTTCTCTTCTTTGAGTGCTAATCATTACCTGTCAATGTATTAACCTGTTTACTTTAGTGCTGCCTTATCTGAGGCTTTTCAGATGTATATTATATACACCGAGTGAAGTACATGCGATAAACTGTTGATGATACGTGATGAAAGCATGTGTATTGGTTGTAGTAGTAATTGCAGTAGTAGTCGTTGTTGTTGATGTAATAGTATTTGTTACTATTGTAATTGTATTAACTGTAGTAATATTATTAGTCGAGACAAGAACACGGAGCTGATCCACGACTCTTGGCGATCGTGTAAGAAGACGAAACATGAAAACCCAAGCTTATCGGCTTGGCACATGATAATGATGATGAATGTTATAGCAGCAACTGTAGTAGCCGTAGCCGCAGCTGCAGTAGTTGTCGTAATAGTAGTAGCAAAAATGGTTGTAGTACGTGGCCGAATTCTAGTTCCCCGAACAACCAGTCATGAGCTCATAAACAATGTCGAAAGTATTGTTTAAAACAATAAAAAAAACAAGTTAGTTACATATCCTTTACCGGACATTGCAGTCAACATCGGGATTCTTTGCTGCTATGGTGTCTTGGCAAGTTTACGTTCAGTAGTTTGATATTCCTTTCTGAACAACCGGCAACCATACCATTTCGTTAAAAAAAAAAAAAAAACAGCGCAACGCGGTCTGCTGCCAAAATCGCGTGCAGATGTGTTTCCAAAGCGAGGTATGGGGGGGGGGGGGGGTCACGAATCACGTCCGTGACACCTTATGTTTGGCTCTCATAAAAGTAGAAGAAAGCAATAGAGATTAGTGGACATACTAGACACCTTCAACACTGAAAGCTACAGAAATCATACCAAGATTTGAAACTGTTACCTCCAGATGACAACAACGCCTCGCTGCAGGAACACGTGCACTTCGATGCTTGACCAACTAGACACGCCTAGATAATCTGTCATCATTAACCAGGCCTATCATCCACCCGAACCCACAAGTATGGAATATTGACAGAATTGTATATAACCATTGAAATAGCACCATCAGTCGCAAAACCTAGCATATGTCAAACAACAACAAAAACAACAACAACAACAACAACAACAACAACACACACACGCACATACATACACACATCACAAACACACACACACACACACACACACACACACACACACACACACACACCATATATTTAGTGTTGTTATGTGAAATATATTGCCTTTACTGTTTTGCTAACATTCTTTCTAGATAAGAAAACTAGTACAAATTCCTTATATTTACTACTAACATTGATGCAATTTAGATGTCTCTAGTTTCTCAATTCGTGTTTAGAAAGATTCTTGATGTAAACTAGATATACCGGCATTTGCACCTACTCTCCACGACATGTCATTGCTGTTCAGTAATTGTGACTTGACGTCCTGTCTATGGTGTCGCTCCACGCCTTTCTTAGCCGACATCTTGATCTTGTACCGTCTAAGAAAGAACTTCATGTCTATGCCAGTTGGACACATTAAGGATCTAGTGCCAGGTAGGTATATTTCCTTGACCAAACAGCATTCGATAGCAATGTGGTCATCATCCCAACCGTTCCCTTTTTCTCTTCTGGCGTCAATTTTTACGAGCCGTTTCTGGGGCCACCTGATCACAAAATCTCATCACTTCAACGAAGCCGCTGTAGGTTTGCCTCCCTGTTCTTCGATCATGTTATCGACACCCGACCGAGGTGGTGATTTTTGTTAACGACATGGACTATCAGGTCGCCACCGTACCTAGACATGTTATGGGAAGTAACTGCGGCTGGCATGGTATTGTCTACACCGCCCATCGAGTGTGATTGGTCTGTAAAGAAATATATGTGGGTTAGCTTCATATTTTATGTAAGCCCTGAAAGGTAGACTCGGCTCTTTTAATTCTACAAATAACAACGGAGTGCTCTGTTTTAAAGTCTTTATGCTTTCACGCTCAACTCTGACCACACGCTCGTAGATATTCTCGCAATCAACCCTAGCATGCGCTAAAATTTCAGACCTGTTATTTAAATAAAAAATAAAAGGCCCCCTTACAATCCTCAAGGCGCATTGGGTATATATGCTAAATCCATATGTGTATAGACCAGTCGCTGGGTGATATAGTCAGTGTCATACCTGCTGCATTTACTAACCAAGACATCTTCTGGTACACATGTTAGGTTGGGTCAACTTGTAACCTGCTCCAGGTCAATACAAATATTCTAACACGTTCCGAAACCACGACCACGGGGCCGACAGGAGAGCGTCTTCCAGTGTTCCGTCCGTAATCTACGCTAACATTCAGACCTTCCCATGGGACGCAGAGGTGTTTCCAAGGCTTCAGGGCCAGGTTTTATACTAGCCAAGACCTACTTACACGTCCTAGCCTGGGCAACAGGTCCCTTTGGGGTTCCAGGCTAACGTAGTAAGATCGCTTATTCTTCCGAATCGGAGAGTCGGAGAACGGCGAGGAACCACCAGTCTGCACACCAATAAGTCAGACATGGGACAACGGATACTCACGCAAAACTCAGGTCCTGTATGACATCACACTGATGTTGGACAACAGAATGTCTTCATCTGACAGACAGGACTTCACGCTGGAGTGAAGCGAACGCAAGCAAGCGAACAGCGAACGCAAGCAAGCAAGCAGACCTTCCCATGTTCAATCCGTATTCTACGCCATAATGCAGACCTTCCCATGTTCAATCCGTATTCTACGCCATAATGCAGACCTTCCCATGTTCAGTCCGTATTCTACGCCATAATGCAGACCTTCCCATGTTCAGTCCGTATTCTACGCTAAAATGCAGACCTTCCCATGTGCAAGCCGTAATCTACGCTAAAATGCAGACCTTCCCATGATCAACCCTTAGTATATTGTCCGAAATTCAGATCTTCCCATAGTCGTCTAGAACTAAATTGGACAAATGTGACTCATCAGTTGCTGTCTTCTAGAAAGATTAAAGAATATAGAGATAAAAGAGGCCGTTGAGAGGTGATTCATGACGGGCTTTCATTATGATATTGATACACATCCACACATGGATGAAGATCAAGCGATTCTTAGAAACATGATAATTCACGTCAACTGACACAATTATTCGATATGATGTTGATGATAGTGATGATTGTAATAACGAACATATATATGCAGCAAACAGGGGCCTTAATAATAAACAATATATTCAATGTATGAAGAAGGGCATCAGACAAGGTCGTGTAATGTCTTCTGATTTGTTCTTATTGTACTGTGAATATATAATGAGATAAACAGAAAATATGTCAGGGATCCTGGTTGGCGGACATAAATAACTTACAAAATGCCGACGACAAGTCTTGATGAAAACAAGTCAGAAGGAGCTCTAGGAAATGATAGAAACAATGGTTGTAGAAAGTGAAAATAAAATGGCCCTTAATTTGAATAATAGAAAGACAGAAGTCATGGTGATATCAAAGGGAAAGATTGTGCCTAAATTTACAATTAAAGTAAATGTATTTTGGAGGAAATGTACAAATTCAAATATCTAGGCACATGGATAACATCAGATGGAAGATACATTTCAGAGATAAAGAAAAGAATAGACCAGCAAAACCTGCATTCTATCAAATGAAAAACATTTTATGCAATAAATCTTCGTTATTGGAAGTTAGAAAAATAATTATTCCATGCTACATAGAACCAGTTGTCAAATTACCTGTAATCGAGTTAAGTAGCTTGTTCTCTTACCTCATAAGAAGGACTTTGGTCGAAATGGGTTTATCTGTACCTTTACTGCCTTTCTTTTCTTCTGCGTCTCAGTCACACTTCATGTTAGTTCGCATGCCTACTAGAGCAACGTGCCTTCTCAACAAGCCTACTAATGTTTTCATTTTGTTATTGTTATTTTATTTCTGCTTAAATCTTATCTGAGGCTCTATGGCGAAGGGATACGCGGTTCCTGGTCCCGCATACCGGACTCGACACACAGCTGCGGGCGAGTTGGAAGCAGACAGCCTTGCATAGTTTTGTTGTTGTTGTTAAATGGCATGAGTGCCTGTCGTACAACAAGCAATGGCAAACTAATGAATATAAACTTGCCACACAAAAAATCACGAACAGCCAAAAAATGATGGGGTTGACTGCGACGTCCTATAAAGGATATGCAACTAACCTTAACTTAAATGTTATTGCTTACATACTATATCAGTGTTTCTCTCTTAATTAAAGTTGGGAATTAATTACATTATATTATTGTTTGGCCTTATGTTTTGTCTTGTTGCGTTGTCACATGACAGTAGGCAGCTAGAGCGAATTATCGACTTTGTCTGTTCTTTGATTTGTGATCGTAAACCATTCCTAGCCACACTCTGCCTGATTGATATTACACTTAATGAGCTGTATCCCGCCCGTCTCTTGTTACCTGCACACAGATATCTCCTCTTGCTGGTTTCCATCAGCTTCTGCAGGCTTTACGATGATCATTAAACTGTTGTGATAGGTCAGGTGTGTCTCGGATTTACATGCCCGATGTTTGCCTCTCTTCATTGTTCATTACTAGGAGTTTAAAAATCCATTCATTGTTTCCACCCTTCTCCATGACTGTATCTTTATGTCTGTATAGCTATTCTTCTGGCTGGTTGGGTTGCACATTTGATGCAGTCTAGTTACTTGAGATCAAGCTGCTACTTCAAGCGGCTCGTCGTGCTCACCTATTCAAGTAATCAATTAAAGAAATAGAGGGCCTTTCACACGCCGTAAGAGGCATTCGGTATATGGTGCTATATCCAATATTGTAATAGTAAGCAGGTACTGGGTGAGTGATGAGATCAGAATTGACAAGTGTTATTACGAAAGTGGCTAGCGTTTGATTACAATTTATATAACACCAAATATAAAGCTAACCTACATGGCATGAAGATAACACTCAAGTACTTTCTAAATATTATAATAAAACTATACTATAAAACATGAGCTCGCAAACACGGAAGAACAATTTAAAAATAAGATAATTCATAAAACTAAACATTATCGTATAGAACAGCCCTGTGGAAGTGGCAGACATTGTATGTCTAATATATAAAACGATAGATACAGCTAAATTATTGAAAATAGATACAAACATTCAAGAAAATTTGAAATAGTGTAATCGATCTAGCTAGACTGTATATCATGAAAATGCGAGTTCCCAATAACAATTTAAATATGACAATTAAGTTACATAGCATGAACATGCAAACATGGACGAACAGTTTAAATAAGATCATTGTTACAGCTAAACTATATGGGATGGCGATACAAGCACTCAAACAAAAATGTTAAATAAGATAATTAAGTTATATAGCCTGAAGATGCAAACACCGAAGAACGTTTTAAATTGGATAATTGATACAGCTAAATAAAATGGTATAACGATGCAAGCACTCAAAAACATTTTAAATGGAATAATTGATACAGCTAAACTATATGGCCTGACAATACAGCACTGAAAATATGTTACTGGGATAATTAATACAGCTGAACTATATG
Source organism: Cepaea hortensis (assembly GCA_963921405.1). NCBI lineage: Eukaryota > Metazoa > Mollusca > Gastropoda > Stylommatophora > Helicidae > Cepaea > Cepaea hortensis. Next base: position 54,504,751 of record OY992897.1, read on the forward strand.
ATATGACGATACAAGCACTGAAAACATTTTAAATGGAATAATTTATACAGTTAAACAACATGATATTAACATGCAAAGCACTCACAAACATATTAAATGGATACTTGATACAGCTAAACTATATATAATTACGATACAAGCACTGAGAACATTTTACATAAAATAATTAAGCTCTATATCATGATGATGCAAACACCAAAGAGCATGCTAAATAAGATAACTTATGAAGGCAAGCTCTATGTCTTGAAACCAAACATTCACAAAACAAAGACCAAATCAACAACACAAATTGCAGCAACATTTACTCTAAAGACGAACAAGAGACACCCAATAAGTGTCAAATTGTTCATATTTAGACCAGACAATATTGAAAGATGTAAGCTTCGATAATGACAATAGCACCAGAATTCCATTTAGAAAAGCTGATTTAGAAAGAAGTAGTTATTTATACACTACGGCTTTCGATAAATTAAGACATGTCAACATGATGAAGATGCTTGCAGATCTGCACATTGATGGGAAAGACCCTAGACTTGTAAAACATATATTGGCAACAACAAGCTGCCATAAGGATTGATAATGAAGTAGGTCAATATCATCCTATTAAGAGAGGTGTGCTACAGGGATGTGTAATGGCCTCAGATCCGTTTTCCCTATACAGTGGACGTATTTTTAGAAATTCACAAGATATGTGAGGAATCACCATTGGGGGACGTACCATCATTAATATGAGATATGAGTATTGATTGCAGACAATGAGCAGGATCTGCAACAATTAGTATAAGCAGTTATTGCACACGGTGAACAACTAGGGTTAGAAATAAGTTGAATGAAGACACAGATTATGGTCGTCACTAAGAAGAAGGAAATACGACAATGCAATATACAAGTAACTAGGAATATTATATACACGTGAATCAGTGCAATCATATCGGAACAGTCATAACATCTGATGGGTGATGCCTTGAAGAGATTAGAACGAGAACAGCCATGGCAAAAATGGCATTTGCAGTATGGAAAACATACTGACTAATATTTTTATGTCATCTGCAATGAGAAAAATATTATTGAAATGCAACTTAGAACCTATACTGTTGTTTGGATATGAAGCGTGGACAATGAACAGACAAGCTGAAAAACATCTAATGGCTGAAGAAATATGGCTTCTGAGGAAAATGCAAAGAATACCATGATCAAGTCCTACAAGACACAAATGGAAACCGTAAACTGATTAGAGAAATTAGACGTAGACAGTCACCATTTTTGGACACATTATGAGAAGAAATAAACTGGAGAACTTGGTGACAACTGGCAAGATCGAGGGAAAGAGAACAAGGGAAGGCAGAGAAGTAAATACTTGGACGGCTTGGCCACATGGTATGGTGGAGACAAGAACACTGAGCTGATCCACGACTCTGGTGATCGTGTGAGATGGCGAAACATGACCGCCCACTCTTATCAGCACAGAACATGATGAGGATGAGTATCATGATGAGTAATTTCGGACCTCTCAACCCCCCCCCCCCCCCAAAAAAAAAAGGAAAAGGGGATTGCCTTAAGGAATACTCCCTACATGCATACGGCCAGCGGTGATTTACGGCTCTGGAACATGGTCCACGGGCATACATTATGACAAGTTGCTGAAGAAATTTAAGATGTGTTGTATAACACGGAAAAAAATCACTAACTATATACATTAGTGTACTAACTATATACATTGGTGTACTAACTATATATATAGATATACTGGGCATATCGTCGCCCTTACTTCACATGTGGAGTACATTTTTGATGACGTCATGTTCTTCATTTTTCAAAGTTGTTTTACATTCAAAGTGTAGTGAGACTTTGCAAACATCCTGTACTTCCTAAACACACCAAACAAACTGTTAACGTGTCGAATATATTTTTTTGTCCACCCTTAGCCTGAACTTTATATTCTAAAAATATATTTTATGCTATACTAACACAATTTCTCCATAAAAGATGTCTGCAGCACAGCAACGACCGGCACGTAATATGCCATATAAACACAGGTGTGATATTTCACTGTACCTGCGTTTATGATACGGGGAATAATAATGTATACTATACATACAACACAGTTCTTAGACAGCGTACCGGATTATATGTTTTGTTTTAAGAATTAAAGGTGTGTGTGTGTGTGTGTGTGTGTGTGTGTGTGCGTGTGTGTGTGCATGTGTGTGAGTGTGCGCGCGCATGTGTGTGTTTGGTGTGTGTTGGGGGGGGGGGTTGCCAGTTGAAAGTCTGTAGGCTCTAACTCCGTGGTCATGGGGTCGAATTCTCATGGGAGTAGATTTTAACAACTGACCTGAGGTCAGCAGGACCAAACGCATAAAAGCGCTCTTTTTTAAACATCCGTTGTGTTGATGCTAGGTCGGGGGGTGGGGGGTGGAGGTGGGGGGGGGGGGGGGGGTTCCAACCCCTACACCGGACAGCTGGACTAACATGTCGACCTCCCGTCCTTGACTTGGGGACGTAAATTACCAAGTATCTCTGAAGTCGGAGTGGGATCGTTCGCCTGATGTCGAGGGACTCTGGTTAATCGGGAAAGCTAATCGACACGCAAAATTCAGTCTACTGCTACTAGAAGTAGGGTGTAAGTACTAAGTTCGAGATCAAAGCGAGCGCGGGAATTCACCCCCCCCCCCCCACCCCTCAAACAAAAAGTAATAATCTACCTGAGCGTCGACGAGCAAGCAGCCTAAACCAGGTGCCCGCGAAATGTGTTATTACATCAAATTGGCTGATGCGATATTGACCAGGTCACTCACCGAATGACGATTGATCTAGAAATATGCGTCTAGCACCATTTACCCAATACATAGGCATATGAAAGGCTTCTTAGCATCCTTGGCTACATTAATTGCATATTCTGTGCAGGACGTAGCAATCAATTTCGGCACATTTTTACTCTTTGCGATTTTCACAGAAGTTTATATTTTGTAATTTGACAATGCTCTCTGAACGACCGACGCTCATACCGCTGTTAAAAATCAACACAAGGCGGCCTGCTTCCAAATCTCCTACAGTTGATGTCAAACTCGGTATACGGGATTGTGAAAAGCGTTCGCTACCCGTTAGCCACATATTTTACTTACATACCATACATAATCAATTTATGTTCTATTTTATTCACATTTTGGTGTCCAGTAATCTACTATCTCTAATTGTCGGTTGCTTCTTCTTGTCTATATACTTATTTTTTTTTTTTTTTTTTTTTGGGGGGGGGGGGGTGGGTGGGGGGGATAGGGGGGGGTTTGCTCGCTTTGAACTCAAGCGTAGTCCATAACACCACTTCTAGTAGCACTGGACTAAATTTTGCGGGTGGATTAGCTTTCCAAATTATAAGTGCCCCTCACCATCAGACGAACCCACTCCGACTTCACAGGTACTTGTAATGTATGTCCCGAAGGTAATGACGAGATTTCAACATTTTAGTCGAACATTCCGGTGTAGGAGTCGAACACCTTACCTCGGCATCATCACAACGGATGTTTAAGAACACGCGTTCTTATCCATTTGGCCATGCATACCTCCACATACATATGTTATTTCAGCTATTAAAGTTGTTAGGAAGAAACATCTTATACATGTGTATGATTCATTATTGTTATTGGCTTATTTTAACTTGTTTTAACAATATCGCTACCATGTAGGCACTAGTGCTTGCATTGTTTCGTATTGTTTCAATTGTTGGCGAACGCTGGAAGCTGTAGAAACTGTAAGACAAATACATTCATAGGATGCCAATTATGCTATAGGGGTTGCTGAGTTTGAAGTCTGCGGGCAAATACACTGAACAATGAAGTGTGTGTTAACATGTAGGGAGACACATGCAACCTGTCAACAATGAAGGGCCTCCTTTCACGTTATGAGGCCCATTTGATATACTCTGCTAGCTCCATACTCTTAGACCAATCAGTGATGAGTGATGTGGTAATTATAATTTCGGTTACCTTTACTTTCTTCAAGATTCTCTGGTACCTGTTTTTGGCTGGGTCTACCTGGGAGACAGATTAATTTGTTTATTTACTATCGCCACCTGGTTGCGAATTCGAAAACATGACAACTGAAACGGAACGGAACGGCAGGAAAGCTTGATAGGTACTGCGCCAGCGCGAATACTAAATCTGTGCCCACAAGTTCTGCTCGATGCTTATCTGTGAAGTCAAACAATGATATTTGTGTGTTCAGTGAGTACATATTTTTTTTTTTTTACTTTGACACATGAGGATCAGAACTGGTCTGCAGTATACGAGGCACAGGGCTGTGGACAGACATGTTAACCAACGCCATAGGGCATAGTTCAAGCCGTGTGGCGTTGGTTAACATGTCTGTCCACAGCCCTCTGACTCGTATACTGCAGACCAGTTCTGATAAGAAGATCCGTGGTATTACGCTTAAAGGACATATCACAGATCATCTAAGAATTCTCTGTAGTATTGTCTTTACTTTGAAGTCGTATAATGCGCTAAATTTCAGGACAATTTATACCGCAATATGAACAACCACAATTATAACCAACGCCACTGAGGCTGGTTGAACAAGGTGGAAAGTTTCTTTGTTTTTCAAACTGGATGGATGGATGGATGAATTGCGCTATTTTGTAATATGATCATTTCTTACGCTGTATCTTTGCAACGTTATGTCTCTTACGTTGACATTTCATCTTTCTTGTTGCATATTTCCATATGCTTTCCCTTTAAGTATGCAGGTTTTGGAATTGATAATGTAGGCATTGACGAACTGGGTCTAAGGATAATGGTTGCCTGGAGAGACAAGCAACTATATGGCTATCGTACCTGTCAAGCCGGAGTTGGTTTGCCTAATGGGGAGGGACACTGGTAATAGGGAAACTTAATCCACACGCCAAACATCAGACCAGTGCACTAGAAGTGTCGGGCCACTTGTATGCACTACGCTTGTGATCAAAGCGAGCAAAAGCAAAGTAAAAAATAAATGGTAATCATTTAATATTATTGAGAAATTAATACAATTTTAAAAGAATACATAAGTGACAAAATGGCATAATTCCAGATGTTGCGAAATAACTGGAACATTTTTAACATGTCTAATGTTCATGAGGGCCCACTTCATTAGGGGTCAACAAGGCCCAATAGCCATCGGGCCAGCCGACCCCCCGGCCAGTCCGCACATCAATGTAGGCGAAGAGGGACAATTGTGTTAAGATAGTGTCTAACTGGGATTTGAAACAAAAGACTGCAAATTATATTCTAAAACTGTTTCTTAAACAATCTCATGGCGAGAACGCCGAAGGGAGTTACATTTTTTCCGTGTGAAAGAACGTTCATATCGGTGTTAAGTAGGCATAGATCATCGTGGCATGAGAGCTAACCATGCTTGTCACCAAGATGTCGCGGTTGCCAGAAATTATGTTTATGTCCACACACGATGAAGTCACATAATTACACGGCAGGCTATACATTTGTCAAGTCACACGAGAAAATATTAGTTGTTGTAGTAATAGTAATTATAGCAGTAATAGTAATTGTAGTAGCATAGTAGTAGTAGTAGTAGTAGTAGTAGTAGTAGTAGTAGTAGTAGTAGTAGTAGTAGTAGTAGTAGTAGTAGTAGTAGCAGTAGTAGTAGCAGCAGCAGCAGTAGTAGTAGTAGTAGCAGCAGCAGCAGCATCAACAGAGGCATGTTAATGATGGTGATATCATCGCTGGTCCAGGCAGCAGTGCATATTTAAATCGCTCCGTGCTCACGGGTCCGAATTAAAATGGACGTGGGCTCCCAAGTCGAGCCCGTCTACAACTGGCAACATGAAATGACCTGAGTAATAATGAGAGCCTGTGTGATACTGACCACATATCTGGTCAAATTCAGGTCCATACACACATGGAACTTACACGTTATAACTGTATGTGAAAGACTAACTGAATTACACTGCCATATACAAATAATCCTTTATTCCGTCTTTCGGTATTTTTGTCGTTTTCTTTCGCTCCCGGACACTAAGTATCTAGTGTTACTACATATATCACATCCCTCTTTCCGGACTGGTGTTACCACAAACTTCACATCACGCTTTTTTGTACGGTGTTACAACATAAATAATATTCCCCTTTCTGTACGATGTTACAACATACATGACATCCCTCTTTCTATACGGTGTTACAACATACATTACATCCCCCTTTCTATACGGTGTTACAACATACATTACATCCCCCTTTCTATACGGTGTTACAACATACATCACATCCCCCTTTGTATACGGTGTTACAACATACATGACATCCCTCTTTCTATACGGTGTTACAACATTGCATGACATCCCTCTTTCTGTGCCATATTGCAAGATACATCACATCCCTCTTTATGTACGATGTTACAATATACATCACGTTCCTCTTTCTGTACGGTGTTACAACATACATCACATGAAGCTTTCTGTACAGTGTTACAACATACATTACATCCCTTTTTATGTACGGTGTTACATCATACATCACATCCCTCTCTATACGGTGTTACAACATACACCACATCCTTCTTTCTACACGGTGTTACAACATACATGACATCCCTCTTTCTATGCCATGTTAAAACATACATCACATCCCTCTTTCTGTGCCATGTTACAACATACATCACATTTTGCTTTCCAACTGCTCACGATGAAATCTATAATCAGAAGACAAACAGCGACGGTGACATTCCCCCAACTTGGTTATCTTAAGCTTGCTAGGGCAGAATCAATACTGTACATGGTCTGATCCGTTCGGTCTGCTTGTTGTTCGAGGGATATTCAATAGACATTGAATTTCCCAAACTAAGTAATCACATCTCTTGCCCACTCATCGTCTATGGGGCGAGTGTAAGACGGGACTGCTTGCCCAATTTGTGACCTTTTGAAAATAAAAGTTCGTTCGTACGCTGTCTCTCTATGTTCCTGATTATGTTATTGTCTATGTCTCTCTCTAGCCCTCTCTCTCCCGCCCCCACCTCTCTGTCTGTCTGTCTGTCTGTCTGTCTGTCTGTCTGTCTCTCTCTCTCTCTCTCTCTCTCTCTCTCTCTCTCTCTCTCTCTCTCTCTCTCTCTCTCTCTCTCTCTCTAAAAAGGTAGATGACATGTAGTTGAAAAGAGGTCGACGGATAGCAATCTAACAGAATGTACGACTAGAGCGAAAGCAAGTATCAACTGCAGCCAACTTTCATTATGAAGACGGCTCTGTTTTAATTGATAGAGTTTAGCGCCGATGAACTAGAGGTGAAGCCTAGGGAGTACAGGGGCATCACCACTTGGCTACAACCCCTGAACACAACCAGAAATGTGGCCTCGTAAGTTGAGACTTTTATAGTCGGATAATCGTCATTTCATTTCAGCTAATCGCCTTATGTAAATTCAGGTTACCAGCGCGTGTGTTCGTATACCATTACATAGACCGCGGTTAATGGCCGACTCTCGAAATGTTAGAGCGCTCATGAAACAGATGGAGTCTTAGAAAATACTGTAGTAATAGTCAACAACATTAGGAATAACACCGCCATACTAACACCAACAACAGGAACAACGATAATAATAATAATAATAATAATAATAATAATAATAATAATAATAATAATAAAAATAAGAAGAAGAAGAAGAAGAAGAAGAAGAAGAAGAAGAAGAAGAAGAAGAAGAAGAAGAAGAAGAAGAAGAAGAAGAAGAAGAAGAAGAAGAAGAAGAAGAAGAAGAAGAAGAAGAAGAAGAAGAAGAAGAAGAAGAAGAAGAAGAAGAAGAAGAAGAAGAAGAAGAAGAAGAAGAAGAAGAAGAAGAAGAAGAAGAAGAAGAAGAAGAAGAAGAAGAAGAAGAAGAAGAAGAAGAAGAAGAATGATAATAAAAGTTATTTACATATCCTTAACAGGACGTCGCAGTCAACCCAGCAAGTTTTGGCTCTTTGTGATCTCTTGGCAAGTTTACGTTCAGTAGGTTGCCACTGTTTTTATGAATGACCGGCACAATTACCATTTTATAAAAACCTAACGCAAGCCGGTCTGCTGCTAAAACGTCCGCAGCTGTGTTTCGAACGCGTTATGCAGTATCACAAACTGTGTCTGTAACACCTTCGCCACATAGCTGGCAATAATAATAATAATAATAGTAGTAATAATAATAGTAATAATAATAATAATAATAATAATAATAATAATAATAATAATAATAATAATAATAATAGCACCAATAACAATCCGGCATTCATTATATTCATTTTCAAAATTTTTGATTTTAAAATCAAAGGCGCTATCTCGTAACACCAAAATCACAATATACAAAACACTGATCAGACCAGTTGTGCTGTATGGCTCTGAAACCTGGAGTACAACGAAAGGAGACGAAGCCTTGTTACAAACCTTTGAGAACAAAATTTTAAGACGCATCTTTGGACCCATTAGGGATACACAAAGTGGAGAGTGGAAAAGAAGAAGTAACAAAGACATTTATGATCTGTTTAAGTCCCCGCTAATCACTGGTATCATGAAGGCTAATAGACTACAATGGCTGGGGCATATAGAAAGAATGGAAGATAATAGGGAAACAAAACTCGCTTACACTCAGGAAATAAATGACCGTAGACCCCGAGGTAGACCAAGAAGGCGGTGGAGAGATAATACATGTACAGACCTGCAAGCACTTGGAATCAACGACTGGCAAGAGAAGGTCCACCAGAGAGACGAATGGAGACGGATTGTATTTGCAGCAAAGAACCTCAATGGCTCGGAACGCTGAAGAAGAAGAAGAAGAAGAAGATTATTATTATTATTAATATTGGCTAAGGGGTTAACGACTTTCTCTGTAATCCCGTATATCCACGCGAGGAACACAGCTGCGCGATATTCGGCAGCGGATCGCGTCGCGTTGCTTACTTACGGGGCATGTGAGCCGGTCGCTCAGAAAGCAATGGCAAACTACTGAGCGTTTTCTTGCCAAGAACATTAACAGCTGTTGAAAAATGCTGGCGTTGAAGCAACGTCCTGTAAGGGATATGCAACATAAAATAAATATTACTACTACTACTATTACTACTACTACTACTACTACTACTACTACTACTACTACTACTACTACTACTACTACTACTACTACTACTACTACTACTACTACTACTACTACTACTACTACTACTACTACTACTACTATTGTTTATTATCATCATCATTCATTCACCATGTGCCATGTCGATAAGCGTGGGTGGTCATGTTTCGTCATCTCACTCGATCACCAGAGTCGTGGATCAGCTCAGCGTTCTTGTCATCGACTGAACTACATAACAGGATACGCCTGAATGTTTGTAAAAGGATCCTTTACTTTCTTAATGGTATGTGGCAAAAATGCGTATCTGTTTGTCTTTATCTTTATAATTTACCATCAGAATTGACAGTTGTCACTAAGATGTTAAGTGTCATTTCTGTCATTTACTGCCAATATAGTACCTTGCGGTGTATAGCACAGGGATCTTTGAGCCTGAGGAATAAAGGCCGCCTGGCTAGTGCAGACGCCGCGAACTGTGCAGGTTAGGATTATCTTTTTTTTTAACCACCCCACCCACCCCCCACCTCCCACACCTTACCGAGGGATCGAACTCGGGTCTCCGGAAGGAGAGTCCGGCGTTCTAGTCACTCGGCCAACCGCTCCATTTTTAAGTATATTTCTTCTAATAAGGTGCCTGAATCCCCCCCCCCCCCCTTTCCACGACCCACCCCTACAAAGGAAAAAAAGACAAAATATATGTTGTCTACTTCTAATGAGAATTACCCTTGTTTCACAGGTCAACCCCGATTAGAATGTGTACCAGGACATTTCCTGTTAAGTAAAGGCGGCCGGCTTTTATTGACTTTATCACCCTAACGCAGATAGGTCTAACAATATATGGGTACGGCACCATGTATCCACAGCGACTACAGCCTGGGAAAAGGCCCTTTAATTCACGTGCACGTCTAATTTCTCTAATCACTTAAGGGTTGCCATCACCTGCATGGAGGAATGCATCGTTTCAAATTCTCCCTGTCCGTAGTGTGAACTGATTTATCTTCAGAAACACATTTCTGCATCCGTCTGTAGATTCTCAGCTCTTCTGCTTATTGTCCAGGACTGATACTGTAAATAATTTGCAATAACCAAATAAAACACTGCATATTACCCCCTTTATTAACACACGCACACAAATTATATATATATATATATATATAGATATATATATATATATATATATATATATATATATATATATATATATATATATATATATATATATATATACCTTGTTTTAATACACTTCTCAAATTATGAAAAATATGAGAGAAGCTTCACTTGTGCATTCGTCCAGTTTTAGTGAACGAGAGGTCGTCTGAAGTTTACGACCTTTGAAGTGGAGACAGTAAATGGAGGGAAATTTTATTGTGATAAAACACATTATACAATATTTCAGACTTGTAGGGTGTCAATGGACAAGGAACATAAAACCCAGGTGTCACTGGTGAATGAATACGATGCCTAAATAGAAAATATAGACATAAAAAATAATTGTGTGGCAAAAATAAGGCCATTCCTTTTCTTCAAAGTATGAACAATATAAGGTAATGTATGTGCTGATTACATATCCATATATGCATACTGATTATTACCTAATTAATGTGTTCTTCTTCTTCTTCTTCTTCTTCTTCTTCTTCTTCTTCTTCTTCTTCTTCTTCTTCTTCTTCTTCTTCTTCTTCTTCTTCTTCTTCTTCTTCTTCTTCTTCTTCTTCTTCTTCTTCTTCTTCTTCTTCTTCTTCTTCTTCTTCTTCTTCTTCTTCTTCTTCTTCTTCTTCTTCTTCTTCTTCTTCTTCTTCTTCTTCTTCTTCTTCTTCTTCTTCTTCTTCTTCTTCTTCTTCTTCTTCTTCTTCTTCTTCTTCTTCTTCTTCTTCTTCTTCTTCTTCTTCTTCTTCTTCTTCTTCTTCTTCTTCTTCTTCTTCTTCTTCTTCTTCTTCTTCTTCTTCTTCTTCTTCTTCTTCTTCTTCTTCTTCTTCTTCTTCTTCTTCTTCTTCTTCTTCTTCTTCTTCTTCTTCTTCTTCTTCTTCTTCTTCTTCTTCTTCTTCTTCTTCTTCTTCTTCTTCTTCTTCTTCTTCTTCTTCTTCTTCTTCTTCTTCTTCTTCTTCTTCTTCTTCTTCTTCTTCTTCTTCTTCTTCTCCTTCTCTTCCTCCTTCTTCGTCTCATAATGTGTCACGTGTTGTTTCTGTGGTAAGAGCTCCGCTACATGGTTTTTTTTTCCTTGTTGCATATCACTCACAGGACGTTGCAGTCAACACCAGCATTTTTCAGCTGCTGTTGATGTACTAGACAAGTATTTACGTTCAGTAGTTTGCCATTGATCCATGTTAAATATCTACAATTAAAACATACAAAAAGATATCTACATTTTGAAATACAAGTATATATCTACAATTTCAAATACAAGAAGATATCTCTACAATTTAAAATACAAGAAGATATCTACAATTTAATATACAAGAAAATATCTACAATTTAAAATACAAGAAGATATCTACAATTTAATATAAAACAATATCTACAATTTAAAATACAAAAAGATATCTACAATTTAATATACAAGAAAATATCTACAATTTAAAATACAAGAAGATATCTACAATTTACTATGCAAGAAAATATCTACAATTTAAAATACAAGAAATCTACAATTGAATAGACAAGAAAATATCTACAATTTAAAATACGAGAAGATATCTACAATTTAATATAAAAAAATATCTACAATTTAAAATACAAAAAGATATCTACAATTTAATATACAAGAAACTATCTACAATTTAAAATACAAGAAGATATCTACAATTTAATATGCAAGAAAATATCTACAATTTAAAATACAAGAATATATCTACAATTAAATAGACAAGAAAATATCTACAATTTAAAATACGAGAAGATATCTACAATTTAAAATACAAGAAGATACCTACAACTTCAAATAGACGGTTCAGTCGCCTACAGATTTCTATATGTTGTTCCCTGGGAAAGACTTGGCACCTAGAAATATCTTGGAAAGTAAAGAAGGCCAGTGGGATACTAATCACACCAGCCACCGAGTGCTGATGTAACAGTAAAAACATTGGCCTGTTACCATAAGCCGAATCCCCCTTCTGACGTCCAATGTAATAAGTAAGTATGTGTGTGCGTGTGTGTGTGTGTGTGTGTGTGTGTGTGTGTGTGTGTGTGTGTGTGTGTGTGTGTAGTGTGTGTGTGTATTTGTGTGTGTTACTGGCTGTTTTACCCTCCCTCCCTACTTGTTCCCTTTTCTCTCCAAACAAAATCTGTGCCACGGGATGTGATTATGATCCAACGCTTTGTACTCTCCAAACCACAAATCAAGCCTAGCTGTGTGATATGCCTGTCTGTTACTCCCCGAAACACAAATATGCCCTTTCGCAATGTTGAGCATGTTACTGTAAACTGATTAATTCCTTTGATTCATGCTCGCACCGCAGATTTGGTTTTAATGTTGTCATTGATCGATGCCACAGACTGAGACCTATTGCTGTCTTCATATTAATTGTGTGGTTTTGTCTTCTTACTAATTGTGTTATTTCTTTACTCTCTCTCTCTCTCTCTCTCTCTCTCTCTCTCTCTCTCTCTCTCTCTCTCTCTCTGTCAGTGTGTCTGTCTGTCTCTGTCTATCTGTATGTATGTCTGTGTCTTTCTCTCTCCTCCCCCTCCCCCTCTCTCTCTGTTCGAATCTGTCCCTCTCTGTCTGTTTCTCTTTCTGTCTCTCTCTCTCTCTCTCTCTCTCTCTCTCTATCTATCTCTCTGTCCGTGTGTCTGTCTCTGTCTATCTGTATGTATGTCTGTGTCTTCTCTCTCTCTCTCTCTCTCTCTCTCTCTCTCTCTCTCTCTCTCTCTCTCTCTTCTCTCTCTCTCTCTCTCTCTCTCTCTCTCTCTCTCTCTCTCTCTCTCTGAAACAAATAAATAAAGCGTTGACCGTAAAATTATGGTTGGATAAGTCTAGTTTACAAAGCTTTTATTGTAGAATTATGATCGGATACAGTCTAGTTTATAAAGCTTTGATTGTATAATTATGTCCGGATAGAGTCTAGTTTATAAAGCTTTGATTGAAGAATTATGACCGAATAGTCTTGTTTATAAAGCTTTAATTGTAGAATTATGACCGTATAGCCTTGTTTATAAAGCTGTGATTGTAGAATTATGATCGGATACAGTCTTTTTTGTAGAATTATGACCTAATAAAGTCTTGTTTCACGTTACCATGACAATGACATGAGCGCGGTCGAACAATATTTCATTTGTCAGCACTCGTAGCTTGCTACGGGGAGGAAGACTGACCACTTATCCCTCCATGCACTCAGGCCAACAGCAATGTGAAGATCCTTACACTTCACATACCCACATGAGCTTTCCGTTACGGGATTTACTTGCTTGTTTTTTTAGAGCATTCGTGTATTCAACATATTCTCTCCCAAATCAGCTGACCATACGTTCATCATGTGACCAACACCACTATCGCTTGTCGTTGATCCTTCATTGTTCCACTTTTTCTAAGTCGATTCTGTGATCGAGTCTATCCCAATTGCTGTTTTAGCTCAATTAGTTTTAACTTCAACTGGTCACACCTCGGGATATTATTACTTTAAAATAACAATAACCTAGACCAGGAAATGCTAAATTCTGTATTTATGAAACTATGAATTATGGTACTTGACCGCTTGCCAGCTGTGTAAAATTAATTTTTCATTTATTTTCTTAAGTATTTAAAAATGAACACACTGTATTTGCTCAGAATTGTTTTGAACAGACGTATCATATATATATATATATATATATATATATATATATATATATATATATATATATATATATATATATATATATATATATATATAACTGTATTGTACTAACTTGAGAAAATGTACACAATGTATATGTCCACAATTGTTGTGTACCAACATGTGACATATACATACAGAACTGTATTGTATTAACAATTGAAAATGAACACGTTGTAAACATTATGAACTGTTATGTATTAACACGTGACAATTAATATACATCTAGTATGCTGAAATGAACTGGGCTGGAATTCATATGTTAAATATTACATCGTAAATTCTGGTTTATTAAACCGACACGCACCGTAAATTCTGGTTTATTAAAACCTACACGCATACATTAGCAGTGTTGTTGTTATACATGCTATGCATTCTGTCGGATACAAAGTTCACAATAAATGAACAAACAAGTGCTTCGCTTGTCAATACTGCTGGTAAGCCTTGCAAACTGAACAGCCTGATAAAGATATAGTTCCACATGTAATGTTAATATTAAATGTCCAGTAAATATGATATGTTTAAAATTATAATGTTAATGTGAAATGACATGTATTTATATCTATTATTTTTATTTTTTGTTTCGCATATCCTTTATAGGACATCGCTGTCAACATCAGCATCTCTCAGATGATTGTTGATTTCTTGGCAAGATTACGCTCAGTAGTTAGCCATTGCATTTATGATATAGTTCAAATTATAATGTTAATTTGAAATGTCCAGTATTTATGATATAGTTAAAATCATAATGTGAATGTTAGATTAGCAGATTACGAGAACATAATATACAACGCTAATAAACATAATAAAAAACATTAATATTCAACTATGAATACTATATTTCAGCATTCAATGTTAATACTCCACGTATTATATGCTTGTTATAGTTCGGCAGTTAATTTACAAGTTCCATGTGTTATATTCATGATATAATAGTGCAAACAATGTTAATGTTTTAAAGTAAAATATATGCTGTAGTTCAATATAAAATGATAATAATTCTTTATAACATTTGTTATTGTAAGATGGTTCTAGTGATGCATCATATATATATATATATATATATATATATATATGTGTGTGTGTGTGTGTGTGTGTGTGTGTGTGCGTCCGTCCGTCCGTGCGTGCGTGCACGTGTGTGTGATTATCCAAGGGTACTGTATGGTGAAAGTAACAGCAATCTGCTTTCTATCCACTTCCCAGAAAGCAGTAATTATAATCTCGTTCCCTCGCTTTGAAATCAAGCGTAGTCTATACACGTGCTACTATTTCTACTGCACTGGACTGATTTTTGTGTGTGGATAAACTGTCCTTTTACCAGTGTCCCTCGCCAACAGGCAACCCACTCCATCAGATGTATGTGCCTATTTAAGTGGGCTGAAGATTCCCTGATATTCGTCAGTCGGCACTGGTCTGTTTTCAGTATGCTTTAAAGTTTGAGAACCACCGCGATGTGCGTGTGTCCACTTATACCAACAGCTGATCCACTGCGGTGTCCCTCATTCTGTAAATGCTAGTTCCTCTTTATCTTGGATTATTGCTACTCGACGACAAAGCAGCGAGTGACTACCGTACCTGAGAGCTATAAGGCAGTAACACGCTGCCCGTTCGTGGCCCAGCTGAGGTCCATATCCTGATTACCGTCCCAGTTATAATAGCTGTTTCAGCCGGTTCTGTTGTGAAGGAGTTACAGACGTAATTCGTAATCCCGCATACCGGATTCGAAATAAAGCATCGAGCGATTTGGCAGCAGGTCTCCTTGCTTTGGTATTTATAAAATGGTATAAGTGCTATTCGTTCAGAAAGTAATGGCAAACAACGGAATGTAAACTCGCCAAGAATTCTCAAATAGACAAAAATGCTGAGTTTGACTGCGACATCCTTTTAAGGATATGCAACTTTAGAAGAGAAAATTGGCATTATGAAATGTGTTGGAAAGTAAAGGCGTTCTGGATGGTAATGTCCACATCATATATGAGTGCCAATGAGACTCTATACATTTGAGTCTTGGTCTCGAGGTATGGAGCCCCCCTCGAGTGCTGGAGGTCCCGGGTTCAAGCTCCGGTGAGGTCCGAGATTTTTTCACTTGGACTTCTTGTAACAAAATTTCCCCTGGTCTCTGAGTGTATTGTAAAAAAATCCCTTGGTAGTTGGACATCGAAAATGAGTAGCCTAACGGCGCTGCCCGGGCAAAATTTCGAGTTAAAAATCAACCCACAGTATTTCAGGATACTTGCCGGTGCTGCGGAGTCCGTGCACTGAGTTGCAATTCTCCGGTCTCAGGCTTGAGTTAGCAGTAGAAGGGAGCACTTATGGGTTACGCCCGTGTGCGTGATGTTGATTCGTCGACTAAACTAAACTAAAACTTAACTAAATCTGAGTCTAGCAACATATTTACAATGCACCTTAATGTGTGTAAAAGACACTACCAATGGTAACTTGGTAGCTATTGCTGTCATCTCAACTCTTTCCCTGGATGTTGTTCTCGACATCCTCTCACGTGCTTTCTCTCATGAGACCCATGCATGACAGCTCTAGTCCTGCAAATTGGGGCCCTTCCGAGGTCAGGTCCAATGCCACGCCATCGTCTACATTAATAGGTTAATGAGTCGCATTAATTGCTCAGGTCCTTATATCACCGCCGTGGGACGACGTACTGATACCGGATGTCATGAATAACCAAATACAACAGTTGTAATCAGATGAATAATAGGAACAAATAAAAGCACGGTGGGTTAGCTGTACAAGCACAAGGTAACAAATAAGCCGTGATGTTGCGGTGACAAGCCTTCGTTAGCGAACACAAACAAAAGCAACAATACACACACTCACATAACACTAAAATAACTATATTTATGCAGAATGGTATAATTGTAATGTGCACAATAGAATGGCGACCATGATAATGAAATGACTTAACATGCAAGATATGAAGCATAACCGCTCTATCTGGGGGAAAAAAATTCTTTCACAATGGGCAGGATTAACTTTGTGGATAAGCATTCTTCATGAACAACCAAACACATAATATTGGAGACAGAAATATAGAGACTTTATTGGCTGTAAATAAATATAAAGAGATTTCGTTTTAGAGAATAATAGTCTAATATTTAGCCGGTCTCCCTGACCCAGGGTGTTAGCAACTTTCTCCGTAATCCCGTATACTCTCGTGAGTAACGTGACGTGCGCGAGAATCAGTGGCGGTTCTCGTCGCGTCTGTAACTTATTGGGCACGTGAGCCGGTCTCTCTGAAATCAATGGCAAACTACTG
The DNA here is from genome assembly GCA_963921405.1 of Cepaea hortensis. Classification (NCBI taxonomy): domain Eukaryota; kingdom Metazoa; phylum Mollusca; class Gastropoda; order Stylommatophora; family Helicidae; genus Cepaea; species Cepaea hortensis. Next base: position 54,521,890 of record OY992897.1, read on the forward strand.
AGCGTAATCTTGCCAAGAAATCAACAGTCAGCTGAAGAATGCTGATGTTGACAGTGACGTCCTGTAAAGGATATGCGAACAACAAAACAAAAACAAAAGCTAGTATTTACGGGCTCCGTGGCGAATGGGTTAGGGACACGGTGCGTAATCCGGCATATCGAGTTTAAAACAACGCGGGCAATTTGGAAGCATACCGCTTTACGTTGGTTTCTTATGAAATGGTATTTGTGTCGGTCGTTCAGAAAGCAATGGCAAACTATTGAACGCAAAATTGCCCAGGAATCACGAACAGCCGAATAAAATGCTGGAGTTGACTGCGAAGTCCTGTAAAGGATATGCAACTAACTTTAAAGTCTAGTATTTGAGGCTGGGATATATAAAGCACCTTTTCTACTAGATTGCCAGAATTTATACCTGGCAATGTTTACTTAATGCTTTGTTTCGTTGTGTCTTATACTTTTTAATAGCCCCTTCACTATAATTTTGAAAATAAAACCACAAAATAATAAACAAACGCCACGATTATAAATTTAAATACTCAATACAATTCAAAGAGAGTAAACAATCCTTACAGAAACAAGGACACATGCTGGCGATCTTTTAGACCAGTGGTTCTCAATATTTTTGGCCCGTGCCCCCCTTCACCATATTTTCAGAACGTCACCCCCCCCCCCCCCCCCTTTCATATTTCCTACCTAAAAATCCCCCCATCCCTACACAGTATACGTAAATATGGAAGGTAAATATGTTAAAACAGGTCTAGACATCCACATAAAACGTGATTTGTGGGTCTACTTACTTTATAAAATGAATTTTAGAAGGATGAGACGTGCATAACTGTAAAGTAAGAAGGAAAAAGAAATATCAAGTAATCGGTTCTTGTATTAACGCGATCTTGAAATGATCTTCATCCCCCCCCCCCCCGAAACCCTAAAATCCCCCCCCCCCCCGGTTGAGAACCACTGTTTTAGACGAAGGGAAAACAAAACGTCGTGAAGCAGGAGCCTCCTGTGGGTATATGAAGTGCTAGGCCCCTTCAGTTTTGTAGGCCTGACCGCACTGATGTGGCAAGAATTCTCCTCTGTTGGCGGATACAGGGATGGAACTCTGGCCGTGCCGCCTTTATGATTATCAGCGTTTCCCCCATCAACTACTCTAACGCGGTTGAAAATTAGCTTGAAAAATAAGCAGACCTCTTGTATTTATTACATCTTATTCTACGGGAGAGAGGTCACCAAGGCCGAATGGTACGAGCGCTCGCTCTTAAACTTCCGGTGTGCTGATATGAGGTGGCGGGTTCAATCTCTACAATGGTGAGTTGGACTAAAATTCTGACTTCTCGTTATTGAATTGGAGACTTAAATTACAAGTACCTTTGAAGTGGTAGTGGGTTCGCCAAATGGCGAGGGAAACTGGTAATAGGGAAAGCTAATCCACACGCAAACATCAGATCAGTGCGATAGAAATAGCAGCACGTGCGTGGACTTTGCTTGAGTTTAAAGCCAGCGAACGCAAAACATAAAATCTTTGGTCGGATTTTGTTCAGGGTTGTTCTGTGAGTTTTGTTTTATTATTAAATATTAAGGGATACCTATTTACATGAATTTTCAACTATAATGCCTTTATAAGTGGTCATAGATGGGGTATTTCAGAAGTAAATATATGGATGGCTTGGTCACATGGCATGGTCGACACAAGAACACAGCCTTGCTTCAGAACTCTTGAAATCGTGTGAGATGGCCAAATATGACAGACTACGCTGATGATGATTTAAAATTGATAACCTGAGTGCAGCGGATCAAAATATTTGAATAAAAATGATCTCACCGCAAACACTGTAGCTGAGGCTATTGAGTTTGTGTCCTGTTGGAGGGTTATGGAATTCGACTCCACGGATGGAGACCGAGCAATATGGGATGAAACTCGGTGCCACGAAGCCCATACCTTTGACACGACTTGCCTGTGATGGAATCTCTACTAGGAGCGTTTATTTTAAAACACATATTATAACTAGAAGTACATACTGACGTGCATGTTGTAGGTCCTACATTAAATAGAATTGACTGTGGTTTAAAATAACAAAATTGCGATAAAGCAAGGAATAATAGGATAAACAGGAATTTATAGGATATCTCTTCACAAATTTCATCACACACACACTCACACACGCATGCGCGCGCACACACACACACACACCAACAACAACAGGCGAACAAATCCCAAAAGCTACAGCTAATAGTCTTCATCAATCAACGAAGCAATAACAAAGACAGTAAGTGAAGCTTGTAAAATACTCAACAAGCCGTAAAACTAAACTGGGAGAAAGGGAAGAAACACACCTTTGTATTTAATCTGATAGGTATATTTATTTGTTGGTGTTATGGTTATTATTATTCTTTGCTGAAGAAAGCTTGTCACCGTAACGTCCTCCCTACTATTTTTTTCTATTTTTGTTTTCTTGTTGTTGTGTTCTTGTTAAGCTTCTACAGTCGTGTATTTTGTTTTCTTCGTTACAGACACAAGAAAGTAGGAGCAATAGCACACCCATTCTGTCAACTTCCTCTTGGATTTTTTTTCTCCCATCTGCAGTCCCTGTTCCCATTTGCATATTATACGCACTGCCAAATCGTGTATTTTATTTGAACACGCAGAAAGATCGGGCGATAAACTGCCACACTACCAACAAATTGCTCTCTCACTTCCCAATGGGAAATCATCCTTGAACTGTCTGGTAGGCTGCGGCACCTGTTGACGCCCTGGAAAAAGTGGCTTACTCCAGAAGTGTTGGCACCCCAATAAATTTATAGCGCCGTTCTGTTAATCAGTAGGGAAATTAACCCCCGAGGCCTTTATATCGGAGGGAATCTTAGATGACCGTATTGAGTTGCCAGCAGCATCCTGGCTTACCAAGCCCAGTGACACGGAGAATACGGCAAGGACTTGAGCCGGAAAATTTACTGTCCAATGATCTTGCCGTTCTGTGTCTATGACACCTGGGGGAGAAAGAAAAGTTCACAAGTTAGTACTTCCGCAACAGCTACTGTTAGCTGGTCGGTTACACAGAGACTCAGTTTTATGCCTGGTTGTGAATGATTTATTCCCGAGGTAAAGGTGGTCCAGGTTTAGAATACCTGTCTGACACGTCGGGTAACGCGGGTTCTAAACCAGGGACGGTAAGGCATTTTTATCTATCGGGGGTGAAATTAAAAACGATTCTAAGGATGAACACTGCGTGGCGACTGCTTGGACATGCGTCCTTCATTTTCCCAGACCACGTAAAATCCACAAAGCATACACCGTTAATGATGCTGTTTACACAAGTAGTAACCATATCCTAAAATGCCGTTCTGTATACTATATCCTAGATGGCCGTTTGTATACTGAAATGTATAATTATAACTAGATTGTCGTTATGTAAACTGCAATGTATAGCAATATCCTAATTTGCTGTTATGTTTTCTGCAATGTATAACTGTAACCTAAATTGCTGTTATGTTTACTGCAATGTATAACTATAACCTAAATTGCTGTTATGTTTACTGCAATGTATAACTATAACATAAATTGCTGTTATGTTTACTGCAATATGTAGCTATAACCTAAATTTATGTTATGTTTACTGCAATATATAACTATAACCTAAATTGCTTTTATGTTTACTGCAATGTATAACTATAACCTTAATTGCTGTTATGTTTACTGCAATGTATGACTATAACCTAAATTGCTGTTATGTTTACTGCACCATTTAACTATAACCTAAATTGCTGTTATGTTTACTGCAATGTATAACTATAACCTAAATTGCTTTTATGTTTACTGCAATGTATAACTATAACCTAAATTGCTGTTATGTTTACTGCAATGTATAACTATAACCTAAATTACTGTTATGTTTACTGCAATGTATAACTATAACCTAAATTGCTGTCATGTTTACTGCAATGTATAACTGTAACCTAAATTGCCGGTTTTTTTTTTTTTTTTTGCGCTCGCTGGCTTTGATCTTAAGCGCAGTTCATACTTTTAGTAGTGCTGGACTTAATTTTGCGTGTGGATTAGCTTCCCCTATATTAACAGTCCCCCTCGCCATCAGGCGAACTTACTCCGATTTCAGAGGTACTTGTAATTTACATCCCAAAGACAAGAACGAGAGGTCAGCATTTTAGTCTAACTGTCCGGTGTAGGAGTTGAACCCCTTATCTCGGCAACAGCACACCGGATGTTTAAGAACACGCGTTCTTATCCATTCGGCCACGCTAACCTACACTTGCTATTTTATTTACAGCAATTTATAACTATATTCTAGATTGCCGTTCTGTTTACTGCAGTATATAACTATATCCTACACAGCTGTTCTGTTTAGGGCAATGTATAACAATAACTTGGACTGCTATTTTGATTGCTGCAGCATATTCCAGAAACAGCCTATACGTTTCTCTAAACGCATGTTATCCCAGGGAGGTGTTACAATCTTCTGTTTAAGAAATTGTTGCTAACTGCTATTTATAAGTGGGTGTAAAAGAGCTAAAATATTAACACAGCTGACCAAAAATAGACAAAGTAACATTTGAGACAAAGTCGTTTAATGCAACAACTGGCTAGAATAGATGATGTTTAAACAAGTATATCACTTTGAAGCGAAGTCAATAAATGCATGACCAGTTGCCTATTACAGCATGTGTCAATGTGGGGGAAGGTGGCAGAAGTGGAACGATCACACGTGATCAGAATCACATGATCAGGTTACATGCCACATCTAGCTTGGTCGAACAATTATATGCTATAAGCGCATGTGGGAAAGAAAAATGCGAAAAAGAAATCACATGACAAAAGGTTCACATTCGACAGCTGACAACGTGTACTTCTCTAAAGACCTTTCACAGAGTTTAAGTCAACGTGTGGCGTGTAATACATCGGTCTAAAAATATAACTATAGCGTGAACTGCATGTTCGGATTCGATGGCGATCGAACTGTCACTTGGAACTGACTGGATTGCCTTTTAGTTTCGCGAGTGCATTTTTCTCGGAGACTCCTCGGGGTCGTCGCTGGAGCTATGGTGTTCGTGCGTTGTGCGATGCTTTCGGCGGGCCGCCCTGCCGAAGGGAACCGAGCAATATGGGATAAATCCCGGGGCAATGAAGTCGATCTTCTCGACTTTTAATGCAGTAATGTGTGGCTGCTGGTTTTCTAGTGAATGCCGCTTCCATCGACGATGAACTGTATTTTCCGTGGAGGAATTTTGTGTTGGCGTTTTGACGGCGGCATTATGCACAGTGTAACAGTGCAGGCTGTTAGTTTGTCTAGACTCCTGTCTATTCAACAGTTCACATGGGGTAGAGAGTATCATTTCGTGTGATATTCACTGACACAGGAACGGAGCATAATGTGGACAACCCGTTGCCGTGAAGTTGGAACCTCGACTGACTAACTAACTAACTAATTAACTAACATCGGTCTAAATTGCAGCAATATGTGATAAGATAACATGAAAAAAAAACCAACAACAAAACACACACAAAAAGGATGTTAACAGATTCAGTGCCAAACAAAAAGTATGCATGGACAAAGCAAAACAGACGGCAGAAAATGGGAAGTAGGGGTGTAAATATTGAGCACACCCCACTACTGGCAACGCTGATCGTATTCCGATACGAACCTAAGGTCTTGTCCACGTCAATATGGAAGCACTAGACTCGAGTTTCGCACTCGTTTGAGCTCGTCAGTAGTGCATATCCTTGACTGGACGCTTTACTTCTACAATGAACACCAATTGACTGTGTAAAAGATTTTAAACTGAATTGAGTCGAGTAAAGAACGGTCATCATTAGCACTTGGAACATTCCTATACATCCATTCCCCTTATCTACAAGTTACAACGATGCCGGAGGATTAACCAACAACAGCAACAACAAATGCAACATCAACAATACCTTGGTTCAGCATACACTAATGAAACGTGTTTTCTGTTTTTCACATGAATCTTTCTGACCGCGCTGTGATATTTCGGTAATAAATCACAGGGTCACAGAGCGATGCAGTAGTAAGTAAGGGTAAAACAGTGACGTGAGCACCTGTTGACGGAGGTAATTAACCAAATGTGACAACTAGGATTGAATGTGTTACTATGGCCCTTAAGGCAAGAAAAGAATTGCAACAATGTAACCTATGCCCGGTGTCCCCGACGAAGGGGTTAAGGGCGTTGTTCGTAATTCTGTATACTCACGTGTGAAACACAGATGCGTGAAATTCGGGAGCGGATCGCGTCGAGCTGGTTACTTACGGAGGTATGTGAGCCGGTCGATCAGAAAGCAATGGCAAAGTACTGAACGTAAAACTTGCCAAGACATCAACAGCAGCTGAAAAATGCTGGTGCTGACTGCAATGTCCTGTAAAAGGATACGTGGGGAAAAAACTACTATGCATGCCATAAGAGGCGATTAAGGGGGTTTTGGATCTTAAGGCTGACTGCCCCAATCACGAAGACAACTTTAACTGCAAAATTCAATTACACAAGAACAATTTTAGCGAAAGATAGGGCGGCTTGATATGTGTTGTTTGAGGGCCGATGCTCCGATAAGGGATAATGGGAGGAGGAAGAAAAAGAGGAGAAGGAGGAGGAGGATGAGAAGAAGAAGAAGAAGAAGAAGAAGAAGAAGAAGAAGAAGAAGAAGAAGAAGAAGAAGAAGAAGAAGAAGAAGAAGAAGAAGAAGAAGAAGAAGAAGAAGAA
>OY992897.1:54531120-54586120 GCA_963921405.1 Cepaea hortensis
CCTGCTGAAGATTCAGATCAAATAATAAATGTCTGCCGAAAGCTGAGATCAAGAAATAACTGTCTGGGGAAACTCGAGATAAAATAATAACTGTCTGGGGAGACTCGAGATAAAATAATAACTATCTGGGGAATACTGAGATAAAATAATAACTGTCTGGGGAAGACTGAGATAGAATATTAAATGCCTGTGAATAAAAGATATAAATTAAATATTTCGGGTAATAAGGAGCAGATAACAATGGTCTTGGTAAGTAGTTATAATAATGAATATCTGGTGAGGGAATTAAAGTAACAAATGTCTGGGAAAGTAGTTAAAACAATAACTCTCTAATGAGAGAGTGAAATTAAAAACTGCTTGGGGAAGGATTTACACTTACAACTGTTCAGTTGAAGGAGTTAAAATCTGACTGCATTGACAGAAAAAGTTCAGATAATAAATATTGTTGGAAGAAAATATTAAACTATTTGGGAAGGAGGTGTTAAAATAATAACTACTGCTTGGGGATAATACATTTCTGGAGAAGAAACGGTTAAAATAATAACTGTTTGAGAAGGAGGTGTTAAAATAACTATTAGGGAAGGAGGTGTTAAAATAATAACTGCTGCTTGGGTAAGGAGAAGTTAATATTATACCTTCGTGGAAAAGAAAAAGTTAAAATAATAACTATTCGGGAATGAGGTGTTAAAATAGTAACCACCCCGGGAAAAAGACAATAAAATATTAGCTATCCAGGGAAGAATAAGATAAGTAATAACTTCCCCGAAAAGGGGTTAAAAATAACTGTGGTGAAATGGGAGATTACATTATAACAACTGTCTTGGGAAGAAGGGGTCAAGATCATAATTGTTGGCGAGGACGTTAAAATACTACCTGTCTGGGAACGAAGATGGTGAAGCTACAACAAAGTCATGAGGAGTGTAGTAATAACTAGGACAGTGTTTCGTTATTACAGTTGGCAGACGAAGAGTTAAACTGCGTACATAAATAATGATATCACTGTGTTTGGAACAGGTTGTAAGCATGTGGGCATGCATTGATTATTGTATATACCATACAATTAAATAAATAAGTAAATAAATCGGTTGCCGTTTCCAGAATGAGTTTTGACTGCAGTGAATCTCCAACAATGTCTCTCTCGTCATGGATGTACCGTCTAACAAGACTGCTTACTATAAGCTCGTCTGATAACTTTGTCATCCCACTCGTGTCGCTGTTTACCGCAGCAGGTCTGCCTTTAACTGTTCTTTCCCTTATTGGTTTTAGTAGATTTCTATGTCTTTTGGCATAGCCGAAAGGGAGGCCAGCATGGCCGAATTGATAAGAGAGCTCTTGTTTAAACATTCATATGTGTTGATGCTGATGTTCAACCCCTACACCGGCCAGTTGGACTAAAATATTGACTTTTCTTGACTCTGGAACGTAAATTACAAGCACCTCTGAAGTCTGGGTGGGTTCGCCTGATGGCGAGGGACATTGGTATCACGGAGAGCTAATCAATACGCAAAGATCTGTCCAGTAGAATGTGTATGGACTACGTTTAAGTTCAAAGCGAGAGAACGTCCAAAACATAGCCGAATTAATTCACTTGTCACTTTTTAAATTTCTATCATCAACTCTTTTTTTCATTTCCATCCTCTGTAGAACCTCCGTGTTTGATAGTTTAAATGTCTATCATCAACTCTCTTTTCATTTTCATCCTCTGTAGAACCTCCGTGTTTGATAGTTTAAATTTCTATCATCTACTCTCTTTTCATTTTCATCCTCTGTAGTACCTCCGTGTTTGATAGTTTAAATTTATATCATCAACTCTCTTTTCATTTTCATCCTCTGTAGAACCTCTGTGTTTGATAGTTTAAATTACTATCATCAACTCTCTTTCCATTTTCATCCTCTGTAGAACCTCTGTGTTTGATAGTTTAAATTTCTATCATCAACTCTCTTTTCCTTTACATCCTCTGTAGAACCTCCGTGTTTGACAGTTTAAATTTCTATCATCAACTCTCTTTTCATGTCCATCCTCTGTAGAACCTCTGTGTTTGATAGTTTATGTTTCTAGGAAAGACGACATTCATTCTGTATATCCACTTGCCCCAACACATCAATTCGGCTTTAAATTTGATTCTTTATTGTTCAGGTTTCTGCGCCACAGGGTAGGCCTATTGTTGAATATTTATAACATTTGATAATTCTCATTTGTAACGGGTTATTTATCTCTCTATATGTTAATATTTATTTCATGTTCTTTAAATTATTTGTTGCCATTCCTATTCTCTTCGTAATCTCTAATTCATTTCTGTCATCATCTATTATTACATGTGCAAGATAAGGACAGATGTTACTTGATCTAGTATCTGTACGTTTACTGTCATGTTCAACGATAATTAGTGTATTTGCTTCGTTTATTTTTTTTTTTTTTACAGATTAATATCCAATCCACTTTCAACTTAATTATTTTGTCTCTTTCTGCAAGTAGCATTGTGTCATCAGCATGTCTAAGAATGTTTATTATTATTGAGTTGATGTTCAGTCCTGGCAATTGTTCAACTTCTTCAAAATTCTTTCTGTGTATAAATTGAACAGTCTTGGGGACAACAAGCAATCCTGCTGTTCACAATGCAGAAACCTGATGTAGGTCCACGGCGTGATGACCGGGCTATCATATTATGAAGGCCTGAGTGCGCGGAGTCACATGTGGCTAGTTGTATCCTCCAGTAGGGGACGATGAACGCACGCAGGCTTCGAACCCTCGTCCGACAGCGCTCATGTTATAGTCAGTGTAGCTTCCTATCAACTACACTAACTCATCTGCTGGCATCAAAGCTCTACTCTCTAATATATATATATATATATATATATATATATATATATATATATATATATATATATATATATATATACTAGCTGACCCAGCCCTGCTTCGCCCAGACCCTGGTGGGGAGCATCTCATTTAATCCATATAAGTAGTCATATAAGCTCCCGTTCCCGTTCCCGACTATCTACTGTCTGTATGTCTGTCTGTCTGTCTATTATTAGAAAGAGCACTTGAAAGATCTTTACATCTTCCCCCAACAATTAACTTGGGTAAATGGAGCGTCTCATTTAATTCATATTCGGCCCCTGCTCCCGATCCCGTTCCCAAAAAAGACGACCCAGCCCGGCTTAGCCCAGTCCCTGGTGGGGAGCATATAATTTAATTCATATTCGGCGGAGTGAGGAGGAGGAGGAAGCAGGTGGGAGGAGGAAGAGACAGGAGGAGGAGGGAGGAGTAGGAGGGAGGAGGAGGGATTAGGAGGAGGAGGGAGGAATGAGGGGAGAGGGAGGAGGAGGAGGGAGTAGGAGGGAGAAGGAGGAAGAAGGATGAGGAGGGAGGAGGAAGGAGGAGGAGGACAAAGGAGGAGGACAGAGGAGGAGAGAGGAGGAGGGAGGAGGAGGAGGGAGAAGGAGGGAGGAGGAGGAAGAGCGAGGAGGAGGAAGAGGGAGAAGGAGGATGAGGAAGAGGGAGGAGGAGGAGGGAGGAGGGGGGGAGGAGGAGGGAGGAGGAGAGAGAAGGAGAAGAGAGGAGGCGGAGGGAGGAGGAGAGAGGAGGAGGGAGGATGAAGAGGGAGAAGGAGGAGGGAGGAGGAGAAGGGAGAATGAGGAGGGGGAGGAGAGAAAGGGAGGAGGAGGGAGGAAGAGGAGGGTGGAGGGAGTAGGTAGAGGGAGGAGGAGGGAGGAGATAGAAGGAGGAGGGAGGAGGTAGAGGAGGAGGATAAGGAGGGAGGAGAAGGGAGGAGGAGGAGGGAGGAGGATGGAGAAGGAAGAGGGAGGACGAGGGAGGCGGAGAAGGGAGAAGGAGGGAGGAGGAAGAGGGAGGAGGAGGGAGTAGGAGGGGGAGGAGGAGGGCGAGGGAGGAGGGGAGAGGAGGGAGAAGGAGGAGGAGGCGGAGGGAGGAGGCGGAGGAGGAGGGAGGAGGGAGAATGAGGAGGGAGGAGGGGGGAGGAGGAAGAGGAGGAGGGAGGAGGAGGAAGGAGGAGGGTGGAAGGAGGAGGTAGAGGGAGGAGGAGGAGAGAGGAGGAGAAGGGAGGAGGATGGAGTTCGCCATTCCGAATTCATACTCGTCTAGGTTCTGTGATTTCGGTCCTTCCATTGATTGTTCTTCCCTTCTGCATGACTGTAGATAACTTCTTTACACATAAAAAGATGAATTGTTATTGACATTGCCGTGTGACGATTCTGTGTAGTCACGTCATTTTCTTCGCTTTTCCTAGCATTGTGGTACAGGGATCTCTTCTATTTACGTACGTATTTATGGAGGGGGAGGAGGGAGGAGGAGGAAGAAGAAACTATGAACTATGACAGTTGGCAGCGCGGGAATGAGAGGAAAACGTGTAGAAAATTTCATCTCAATCGGATGGACCGTTCGCGAACGCATAAAGGACAGACATACAGACAGACAGACAGACAGACGGGGATATATATATAGACGTGGCAGAAATGATATGAGCGTTTGTGATATGAGCGTTTGCTCTTAAGCTTCAGGTGCGTTGATAGCGAGACAGCTGTTTAGCCCTTACATCGGCATCAAACTGAACAGACACGTTGACTTCTCATTCAGAAAGCAATGAAAAACTAGTGAACCAACAATTGCTCAGAATGTTGGTCGCACTTCCTGCAAAAGATATCCAACGTTTTATAAATACATGGCTCTCTTGCGCGCGCTCTCTGTCTATATGTCTGTCTGTCCGTCTGTCTGTCTGTCTGTCTCACTCTCTCGCTCGCTCTCTGTGTGTGTTTGTGTGTGTGTGTGCGTGTGTGCGTGCGTGCGTGCGTGTGTGTGTGTGTGTGTGTGTGTGTGTGTGTGTGTATTGTGCAGTTGTTGCCACTTTTTCGCAATCTAGACTACTAATAAGTCAATAGTTTTCCAACTAACAATATAAACCATACCTATGTTTACATAGTAAGGTATCAAAAGGAAAGGAACATTTTCCAAGCATTAAATTGTATTGGACATATGTTGCCAGCTTAATATTCTTCAAAAGCAATCGATGCTCCATGAGCGATGTGGTCACTAACATGTGGATGTCATGGGTGATGTGGTCACTACCATGTGGATGTCATGGGTGATGTGGTCACTACCATGTGGATGTCATGGGTGATGTGGTCACTACCATGTGGGCCGCTTTTACTTCCTAGAACATGTCCTGGTACCCACTGTAGGATGGGTGGATCTGGTGAGGATTCCAACACTTGACCACCTGTTTGCCTGACCAGTGACATGTCACGTGGTTATGTTAATCTGTTCTGCGTCAGGTTGATGTTACAGTAATGTGCAGTTTAGGAGGAGTTGACATCATAAAAAGTAATGTGAAGGTTTCCTTAACAAGTGCCTGGAACAGAGAGAGTTAAAATGACAAAAGAAGTAATGAAGGTCTTATTGTCTATTGTGAGCTGTTACTGTTCTTGTGGTTATGTGTAGTGTATTTGTAATTTCATATGCCATACACTCAAAAACCATCAAATACAGAGGTTCGAGAAAAACAGGGAATGAAAAAAGAGTTGATGAAAGAGATAAATAAGAGGCAAGTTAAATATTTCGGCTACATTAAAAGACATAACACTCATAAAAACCAAACTGCAGGATAAGGTTGAAGGCAAGCGAGCAAGAGATAGATAATGATACAAGAGGTAAGATAGCATGAAGAGATGGACGAACAGCAATCTGACAAATTTAGTCAGGGCGAGAGACAGACAGTGTTGGAAACCCATTGTAATCAGTCTTATTGTGGAGACCGCACCTGCTTGATTCAAAATACCATACATTCATCCTTAGTTCTGTCTGTGCTAGGTCGTTGTAATTAAATAAGGAACTCAAGAAGAAATGCGGGACAGAGAATTGCCTCAATAAGAAATGCAATAAAATTAAAATCATAAAGGAAAACAATAATAAAACCTGATGGAAGAGAAAAAAAAAAAAACAAGGAACATCACCAGGAAAACGAACTTGTATTGTACTGTTATGAACACAACAATTAGTGGAACCGCGGCACGTCTGTAGACATGTAAACAATATAAAATAACGCAAAGTAATGCAGCTTTACAGAACACAATTACGGAAAACATAAGATGCTGTGGCGACTAGCCTTCATCAGGAACAAACACACACAAATACACATTCTTCTCATTCAGTTATTACGTCTTAATGTAGTCACTGTAATGTCTTTCCGTGTTTATATGTTGTGTTTTATGTATTTTTTTTGGCTGGTGAAGGCTAGTCGTAACAACGTCCTATGTTTTCCTTAATTGTGTCCTGTAAACGTGTATTATTTCATGTTATTTTATATTGTTTGTATAGTAGCAGCCTGCATCAGGGGATATTCGTATGGATATTCTAATTTGTATGGATATTCTAATGGGCAAAATGTATATCTCATGCAGATGGTCAGAAGACAATGAAGAATTATGTAATGATAGCACAGTAACAGACCAAATGTTAGTGTAATCTTTAGGTTCCGTGAACCTAAATTAATAACTATCTGGCCAAAAAATGTAGTGATGCTGCAAATGTCTGGTACAGTTAGTTAGTTGCATATTATTTACAGGACGTCGCTGTCAACCCCAGCATCTTTAGCTGTTTGTAATGTTCAGTGGTTTGTCATTGCCTTCTGAAAAAAAAAAAAAAAAAAACTGGCTTTAATACTATTGTAAAATAACCAGTGTATGGCGGTCTGTTGCCAAATCTCCCGCGGCTGTGTTTAAAGCGTGCTTTGCGGGATTACGATTTATACCTCTTCTTAACCCTTTCTCTACTGCACTGGCTCAAAAAGAACAGATTAAAATAAAAGCAATAAAAACACATCCGATTCTTCTTTGTTCTTTCTTCCTTCTTCCTTCTTCTTCCTCTTCTTCTTCTTCTTCTTCTTCTTCTTCTTCTTCTTCTTCTTCTTCTTCTTCTTCTTCTTCTTCTTCTTCTTCTTCTTCTTCTTCTTCTTCTTCTTCTTCTTCTTCTTGTACTCAGACTTCTAGGTTAATGTCTCTAATATATGCAGTAGTTATGTTCAGGATCATAACATTCCCGTTATGTTCTTTGTGAAACTAAACCTGCATGTTTTAGTTTGCTAAAACTTATGAGTATACTGCTTACCTTTTTTGTTTTCTTCTTTTCGCCTTTTACATCCTGTGATTCTTTATTTGAATGTTGTGTTGCTTTAACGTCACTTATCCTTTCATACAAATTGTTCATCCTAGCATTGGCCTTTAATATGTTTTCTCCTTGTTCGGTAATCGTATTTTTTATTAGTGTTCCGTCTGCTTTATTTGTATATGTCGGTTATTTTCAGTTAACATCGAATTGTGCTGCTGTTGCCAAATCACGCTGACAGTGTGTAACATTTATACATGAAGATGCAAACATAGCTTATTTGTGTTACATTCATTTCAGCAAAAAATATCCAATTAAAATAGTGATTTATTTCTAATTCCGCTTGTTAGTAAAGTCCCCACGTACAGGCGTTAAGGCGCATTCCGCACGACGATATTCATATTATATTTGTTTATTTTCGCGCGCAAAATTAGATAGTTTTATGACTGCGCTAGAAATTATATTTCCCATAATCCAAAGCCAGTTTCTACCTCTTCCTCTCTAATCAGAAGCTTTCCCACCTCGTTTATGACAACCCTGGAACCCCTCTTCAACCTCCGCCCTTGGCTGAATGCTTGTATATCATAATTTACTAATGCCTACAGTAGTTTCAGGTTTCAGGGTGAAAAGATAATTAATAAGTTATTGCCTCGATAGACCTGATATACCACTGAGAAATCCTGGATCAAAACGGGCCAGGAGAGTTTTAACGCTCTATGCTAACAGATAAGAACCGGCTTTGGCACGGAATAAATATCCAACACGAATGTTTAACAAATGAAAATGCATTTATTACATTAAATGGGTCGTACATTTTCCACTGAAGCCGCAGTAGTGAAAAGATGTATGCTGAAACATGTGTTAACGAAGCACAAGTTTGTTTGTTAGCTTGTGAATTCTTTCTACGAGAAGTAAGTCCTTTACGAGAACCAAGTGATTGCTTGCTTGCTTGCTTGTGTTCGTTGGCTTGAGCTCCAACGCGAAGTCCTGTATGTCGGATGAAGGCATCCTGTTGTCCAACATCAGTGTGATGTCATACAGGACCTGAGTTTTGCGTGAGTATCCGTTGTCCCATGTCTGGCTTATTGGAGTGCAGACTGGTGGTTCCTCTCCCTACAGGCAGACACTCTCCGACTTCGGAGGAATCGGCGATCCTACTGACTTTAGCCAGGACCCCGAAGGGACCTGTTGCCCAGGACGCTCGACGAGGACGCGTCAATAGGTCTTGGCCAGTATATAACCCGGCCCTGGTGCCTTGGAAACACCTCTGCGTCCCAACCAAGTGATGACTGTGAACCTACATCCATGGTCAGACTGCGAAAACAGCAAGTTAAAAGACGTGTGACCAAACAAGAACACTATGCAGGAAGCCAAAGAAGATTAATAAACCAACACAGAACTTGTGTCATGAGCCGCTACACTCTGCGGATTTACTGAGGAGGTGATATGAACACTTATGGACTGAATGTTTCGATAGGCAATGAGGATGATCTGTCGACTAACTAACTAACTAACTAACTAACTAACTAACTAACTAACTAACTAACTAACTAACTGACTGACTGACTAACTAATTTATTAACTAATTAACTAACTAACTAACTAAATAACTAACTAACTAACTAAATAACTAACTAACTAACTAACTAACTGACTGACTAACTAATTTATTAACTAATTAACTAACTAACTAACTAACTAAATAACTAACTAACTAACTAAATAACTAACTAACTAACTAACTAACTAAATAATTAACTACTAACTAACTAGATAATCTTTACTTTTTGTTATTTTTTAAATGTAGCACATACTACCTACCATTTATGTATCTTAGGTCATCATCGACACTATCATGATGGTCGTTATCATTCAGAAAAATCAACAACATTCAGCACCATCTCCGAAATTTTGCTATCTCTATCTCGGGCCTATGTAATTATTAATTCTATCCGAGATATTTACCCCTTCCAAATAACATCTGGCTTGAAACAGGGTGATGCACTATCGCCGCTACTCTTCAATCTGGCTCTAGAGAAAGTTGTAAGGAAGGTAAAGAAGGAATGTGATATTGGAGGAACATCCAAGCTGCTTGGTTATGCAGATGATATAGATATTATAGGGCAAAGTGAACAAAAGACATTGGAAATATTGACTCACTTAAAGGAAAAAGCCCAACAGATGGGGCTGGTTATCAACCAAGATAAGACAGAATATATGGTAATTTCAAGAGACGGAATGGCTAAAAACTCTGGCCACATACAAATAGATAATATGACCATTAAAAGAACGGAAACATACAAATACCTGGGTACAATCTTCAACTGCTCCAACATCATAAGGGAAGAAATAAAAACTAGAATCAACTCTGGAAATAAGATATACTATGCACTACAACATCTACTAAAATCAAAGGCGCTATCTCGCAACACCAAAATCACAATATACAAAACACTGATCAGACCAGTTGTGCTGTATGGCTCTGAAACCTGGAGTACAACGAAAGGAGACGAAGCCTTGTTACAAACCTTTGAGAACAAAATTTTAAGACGCATCTTTGGACCCATTAGGGATACACAAAGTGGAGAGTGGAAAAGAAGAAGTAACAAAGACATTTATGATCTGTTTAAGTCCCCGCTAATCACTGGTATCATGAAGGCTAATAGACTACAATGGCTGGGGCATATAGAAAGAATGGAAGATAATAGGGAAACAAAACTCGCTTACACTCAGGAAATAAATGACCGTAGACCCCGAGGTAGACCAAGAAGGCGGTGGAGAGATAATACATGTACAGACCTACAAGCACTTGGAATCAACGACTGGCAAGAGAAGGTCCACCAGAGAGACGAATGGAGACGGATTGTATTTGCAGCAAAGAACCTCAATGGCTCGGAACGCTGAAGAAGAAGAAGAGAAGAAGAAGATCCGAGATATTTGTTGATTTAACTAGTTCCAAATTTCATTAAATCTGTGCTAGGCGTACGTTACTCTTACCAACTCTATCCCAAGGATTTGTTATTTTAACTTGTTAGTTAGTTGTCGCGGTTCCAACTTTACGGCAACAGGTCGTCCCCATTATGCCTCGTTCCTGTGCCAGTGAATATCACACAAAATGCTCCTCACTGCCCATTGTGAAAATGGGGAACAGACAGGAGACTGACAAGCCAACAGCCTGCACAGGTACACTGTGCATAATGCCGCCGCCATAATGCCAACACAAAAGTCCTCCACGAAAAATACAGTTCACCGTCGATAGAATCAGCAGTCACTCTATCCTAAGGATTTGTTAGTCCAGTCAACTCTATCCCAAAGATTTGTTATTTTAAGTAACTCTGTTCTAAGAATTTGTTATTTGAACTAACTCTATTCCAAAGATTTGTTAATTTCACTAACCCTGCCCCAATGATTTGTTATTTTAACTAACTCTATCCCAAAAATTTATTATTTTAACTAATTCTATCTTAAGGATTTGTTATTTTAACTAAATATATCCCAAGGATTTTTTATTTTAACTAACTCTATCCAAAAAGATTTGTTATTTTAACAAACTCAGGTCTTTCTTGCAATACCTAATTCATATCCAAGCAATTATAACTTTCATCCACTTTGTCCTAGGCAGTTGTTACTTTCACCAACTATTATACAGACATGTGTGACTTTCACCAACTATTACCCAGACATGTGTAACTTTCACCAACTATTATACAGACATGTGTAACTTTCACCAACTATTACCCAGACATGTGTAACTTTCACCAACTATTATACAGACATGTGTAACTTTCACCAACTATTATACAGACTTGTGTAACTTTCGACAGCTATTAAACAGACATGTGTAACTTTCGCCAACTATTATACAGACAATTGTAACTTTCACAAACTATTATACAGACATGTGTGACTTTCACCAACTATTATACAGACATGTGTAACTTTCGCCAGCTATTAAACAGACATGTGTAACTTTCGCCAACTATTATACAGACATGTGTAACTTTCACCAACTATTATACAGACTTGTGTAACTTTCGCCAGCTATTAAACAGACATGTGTAACTTTCGCCAACTATTATACAGACAATTGTAACTTTCACAAACTATTATACAGACATGTGTGACTTTCACCAACTATTATACAGACATGTGTAACTTTCGCCAGCTATTAAACAGACATGTGTAACTTTCGCCAACTATTATACAGACAATTGTAACTTTCACAAACTATTACACAGACATGTGTGACTTTCACCAACTATTAAACAGTCATGTGTAACTTTCACCAACTACTAAACACACATGTGTAACTTTCACCAACTATTAAACAGACATGTGTAACTTTCACTAACTATTATACAGACATGTGTAACATTCACCAACTATTAAACAGACATGTGTAACTTTCACCAACTATTGCGCAGACATGTGTAACTTTCACCAACCATTAAACAGACATGTGTAACTTTCACCAACTATTATACAGACATGTGTAACTTTCACCAACTATTACACAGACATGTGTAACTTTCACCAACTATTGCGCAGACATGTGTAACTTTCACCAACCATTAAACAGACATGTGTAACTTTCACCAACTATTATACAGACATGTGTAACTTTCACCAACTATTATACAGACATGTGTAACTTTCACCAACTATTATACAGACATGTGTAACTTTCACCAACCATTAAACAGACATGTGTAACTTTCACCAACTATTATACAGACATGTGTAACTTTCACCAACTATTACACAGACATGTGTAACTTTCACGAACTATTATACAGACATGTGTAACTTTCACCAACTATTACACAGACATGTGTAACTTTCACGAACTATTGCGCAGGCAGGTGTGACTTTCACGAACTATTGCGCAGGCAGGTGTGACTTTCACCAACTATCACACAGACATGTATGACTTCACCAACTATTACACAGATATGTATGATTTTCACCAACTATTATACTGACAGTTGTGACATTAAAAAAATTTTGGGACACGTTATGACAAGAAATAAACTAGAGAACGTGATGGCAACTGGCAAGATTAGGGGAAAAGAACAATGAGAAGGCAAAGTGGCTTGGCCACTTGGCATGGTTGAAATAAGAACACAGCGCTGATCCACGACTCTGGTGATCGTGTGAGATGGCGAACAAATGACCGCCCAGGCTTATTGGCATGGCACATGATGATTATAATATTTGTGAATATTCCTCTATTTTATTAGTCTTTTCCAAATATTTCCTCTGCCTGCTTAAGGTGTTAGCAACAGACGCCTCAGAAACCACATTTCCACTAACTCCAAGTCCAACCTAAACTGTTCTTTTAATAATCATGATTCAGTGCCATACACCAGAACAGATTCTATATCACATTTCAGATACAAAGAGTTAATATTAAAATCGTAGTCAGCTGATAACATGACACTAAATGAACCAGACACCTCACACACGCACCGTGTCAAGGCTACAAGAACAGCCAGGTGATATTTGTCAACAGAAACTTATCTGTAAATGTGTTTGGTGGATTACCTGTCTGGCGTGTTCCAGATAGCAAATAAGACAACGGTTTCTCATTTCTCTTCTCTATTTCGGTGTTTTACGTTAATCCACCCAAGTGTATCATTTACTTCTGTTGTTTCTCCACATAGACGTGGAAACTATGAGATTCAAAATGGTGATGATGCCACCCAAGTTAACTATTATGGCCACATATTAAGACGTATCACTCTTAAACAATTAGACCATCATCATCATCATCATCATCATCATCATCATCATCATCATCATCATCATCATCATCATCATCATCAAGTGCCATGTCAGCTGGCGTAGGCTTTCATGTCTCTACACATATCTCTCTATTTGGTGTACTGGATCAACTCTGCTGCTGATATTCTTCCATGCCACCGTCTCAATCCATCCAGCATCATTTCTCTTGGTCGTTCTCTGCCTCTTTTCCCCTCGATCTTTTCAGTAGTCACGATCTTCTTCAATGCCTCTCTTCTCATCACACGACCAAAGAAAGCTGTCTCTTTCTTATTGTTGCATATAATGTTCTAGTTTCATTTGCCTCTTTCAGACAATCGTCATTAGTTATTCTAGCAGTCCAAGGGATTCGCAACATTCGTCTTAGGAACCACATCCACAATACTAGAGGGAAAAGTTCAAAGGTAGACGCACAAGAAGTAGAGAGTAATGTAAGTGGAAAGATGACATCAAGAGTTGGGCGAACAGCAGTCTATCAGTGTGTTCAACAAGCGCCAGAGAGATAGATAGTTTACTGGAGATGATCTAGTGCAATCAACCTTCATTTTAGAGATGGCACCTGGTTGACTGATAGTATCACTGCCTTCATTGACTCTATAGAAGGACAACACATAAAGTGAGTAGGGCATATTGTGAGAAGTGTAATCAGCTAAAGCTTTGCCACTACACCGGCTCCGTGGCGATGAAGTTACGGATGCAGTTCGTGATCCCGCATACCCGCGTTCGAAACACATCTGCGCGCGATGTGGCATCAGACTGCGTGTCGTTGGTTTTTTACGACATGGTATGTGTGCCGGTCGTTGAGAAAGCAATGGCAAACTACTGAACGTAAAGCTTGTCAATACGCCAACAGCAAAAACACCTGGTGTTGACTGCAACGTCCTGTAAAGGATATTTAACTAACTTTGTAACTTAACTTTGTCACTACAATCCAAGAAGCTCTGGCTAAAGAGCTAGAGGAAGACAGGGAAACGGATCGATTCTATTCAACGGTATGTTACATAGAGACAAACGAAACCACTTCTAGCCGGCTGTAGAAATACGTCAATTTTACTTCTAATTGGCATAAATTGTTGTTGTTGTTGTTGTTGTTGATGCTGCTCATCATCATCATCATCATCTTCTTCTTCTTCTTCTTCTTCTTCTTCTTCTTCTTCTTCTTCTTCTTCTTCTTCTTCTTCTTCTTCTTCTTCTTCTTCTTCTTCTTCTTCTTCTTCTTCTTCTTCCTCTTCTTCATGTGCTGTTTGCAACATACACCGAGGATCATGACTCTCTAACCACCTCAGCCATCTGGTGTTTTGATACCTTTGCTGTTTCTTATATTATATATTGCCCACATCTGTAAGCTCTCCATATATGCTTGTGTCGTTCACTGTCTCTTTTGTCGGGTAATTTACCCCAAGATGCTATTGTCTCTATTCTCCTACCCATCTTTTTTGAGTTGTTATACCTTGTCCCCCGGCATGGTTGCCGAACATTCTTCATTTGTCTAACCTTGATCGTCCTATCATTGTTATGAGTGATCTATCACTATCTCCAGCTGTCAATACCTCAGCGTTTGTTTCTTCTCTGTGCTGTTTCTTCTCTGTGCTGTTTCTGAACTGTGTTGTTTCTTCTCTGTGCTGTTTCTTCTCTGTACTGTTTCTTAACTGTGCTGTTTCTTCTCTGTCCCGTTTCTTCTTTACGATGTTTCTTCTCTGTGCTGTTTCTTCTCTGTAATGTTTCTTAACTGTGTTGTTTCTTCACTGTGATATTTGTTCTCTAGGCTGTTTCTTCTCTGTCCCGTTTCTTCTTTGCGATGTTTCTTCTCTGTGCTGTTTCTTCCATGTGTTTTTTTCCCGTGCTGTTTCTTCTCGGTCCTGTTTCTTCTCTGTGTTATTTCTTCTTTGTGCTGTTTCTTCTCTGTCCTGTTTCTTCTCCGTACCGTTTCTCTTCCGTGCCGTTTCTTCTCTGCGCTGTGTCTCCTCTGGTCTGTGTCTTCTCCGTGCTGTTTCTTCTCTGTGCTGTTTCTTCTCTGTGCTGTGTCTCCTCTGGCCTGTGTCTTCTCTGTGCTGTTTCTTCTCTGTGCATTATATTCTCAACTGTCAAACTGTTGTCTACTGTCTACAGTACCTAGCGGTGTAGGACAGGGGGTATTGAGCTTGAGGAATTAAGGCGGCCTGGCTAGTGCAGTGGCGCTATCTGTGTTATTCTCAACAATCTTGTAAACAACCACACTGACTGCAGTTTCTTCCCCATTTTATCACACTAATCCACTGGCAAACAAATAAGTAGACATTCATTAAAACATGTGTTCCTTATCCTTTAACGGGCGTTGCAATCAACCCTATTATTTATTAGCGGTTTGTGACTTACCAGGCAGTTTTACGTTCAGCACTTTGCCATGGCTTTCCGAACCGCCGACTCCTCATGCCATCGAGAACTGTGCAACACGATCTGTTTACAAGCCGCCCGCGACTGATTTCGAACACTGGACTCGGTATGTACGGGATTTGCTAAACTGCGTTTCATTATCCCCAAAGCCACAGTGGCCACAACTGATTACGTGTATTGAAACAGCTGCAGGTCTGATCTTCTTTGTTCAAGAACATTTTGTTACCATTGTTCCGATGTCTCATTGCTCATATATTCCATTTATTACGGATTCGAGGAGTAGGCTTAGTAAGATGGTGAAAGGAACGTTTCGTGTGGAATGGCTATACTTGCTTCAGAGGTGACAGATTCTGAAAATTGTATGGGTTTTTTGCTCTGAGTGTGGGGGAATGAACAGACTGATGGGCTGGCAGGGAATGCACCTCTTGGTGGTAAATTACCTATGGACAAGGGAAAGGTGGTAGTGCATCTGTATGACCAGGTGAGAAGGCGGGGGAACAGATTGAGAGCCCGGATGTTGAAAAACTGATACTGCGGGGGATCGGCAGGGATTCTGGAAGAATCTCAAAACTGTGGGGGAAGACCAGGAAAACTTTCAGTCAAATAGCGCTGGGAGTGATTAGTTGTATGACTCTACGCTAGCTATTGAAAGAGGGGGCAGATCGCGTATGGGGATATCCTGGGTACAGTGATGTCAGTTCTTAGCTCAACTCAACTCAACTCAATTGCTCAACATAAGTCATAAGGTTTGTTGCTGGTATTGAAAGAGCTAACGTTCGGGAAAGTCGTGTACTATGTTTCCCAAGGAACAACCTTATTCTGTATTCGTCACTTCGCCGGGAGGTTAAGGAAAGTGCGGCCTTGACGTGCTCCTTCAGCATCGCCTATGTGCTACGGCGACGGACCGCGGAGATTTTGTGGACGTTTTACGACAAACAGTGAGGATGACGATTATTTTGATGATTATATGAGGATATCTGGCACTAGAACACGGCAGCCAGCAGTAAATAAACAACGCGTTAGTCAAGTGGGACATATGGAATCATCTGCTGG
Source organism: Cepaea hortensis (assembly GCA_963921405.1). Classification (NCBI taxonomy): domain Eukaryota; kingdom Metazoa; phylum Mollusca; class Gastropoda; order Stylommatophora; family Helicidae; genus Cepaea; species Cepaea hortensis. Next base: position 54,547,448 of record OY992897.1, read on the forward strand.
GCCGACCGGAAGCTTGAAATATGATGTACGTTACATTACATCGAGCTTATAAACGTGGTAGGGTAGAACTAACGGATAGACAAACGTAACATTTGGATTAAAAAATTGGCTTTTTAACATGACGTGGAGCATATTGGGTACATGGTGGTTTGCCATATTTAGGGAGTCAGTACGTGCTGGGTATGATCTACGTTGTTGTATGAAGCAGAATCTTGGATTACGAACAAGCTTTGAACTGGGAGTCACAAAATTCTGTGTGGGGGTCATTAGATTGTGTATATACTTTGTATTGTTATATGAAGCAGGATCTTATCTTACGAACAAGCTAGGAGACATCAGATGCTGTGGATACTCTATATTGTTATTTGAAGGAGAATCGTCGTCTACTAACAAACTCTTCAAGAAAGTAGTATAGCTTTACTATACGTATGTCAGCAAAACGACAGATAATAAATACCATATTCACACCAACCCTTTGGCACCAATATCATACTTGGACATTATCCAAATCACACTTACGCAAAATCAACACCTGTGAGATGAGATGCTTGATGAGAGCTGCCAACTTAACTTTCCGAAACAGAGTAAGAAGTTATGTTATTAGACAGACAGTAGGATCAACACCTTGTAAGGTGAAACATACAATAAAAAACAGACGATCATATGATTCGGTCATATTGTTCGAATGCAACACCATCAACTACCAGCACTGGTCCTACGTCAAAGATCATCTGCTACCAGAGCAAGGGGATGCCTGAGAAAGAACATGGATTGACGGCACCAAAGACGTTGTAGAATCACACGGAATGACACTATCCAGGGACACCCAGGTCAGGCTCTGGAATGCCAACTGTTCCTCCCCACAACGCTTGACGGCAAATCTGGAAGCTGATAATGATGGTTATTATTATTATTATTGCCTTTGAAGAGCGAATATGTAGAAAAGTTGGAAGACCTTGATGAGAAAACACATGATAAATTAAAATTTCTTATACAATTTACAAACGAAAAGAGAATTACCACACGCGATCAAGTTTTGACGAATGACGTATTTTTGAGCATCCATATTCTGAGAAAATATAGAATGCAAACGTTGCCTGATGAACACAACGGATGGAATGGGAACAACGATTCAAACAACAGCGTGGGAACAGATCTAAGACCATGATATATACATACACAGAGAAAATTATGGACATCCATTGCGGTCTACGATCAATGTCCAGTTATCTGATTACGTTAACGAAGATGCAGACGTCTCGCGTGTTCTCAATTTCTTTGTGTATGCAAGAAACGCATACGAGGTTGTTTTGTTTTTTTAAGCTACATATCCTTTTTTACAGGGCGTTGCAGTCAACACCGGCATTTTACTGCCGTTGTTGATGTCTTAACACATTTTACGTTCGGTAGTTTTACATTGCTTTATGAACGACCGGCTCCAATACCAACATATTAAAACCAACGAGACACGGTCTGCTGCCAAATCGGTCACCGCGGTGTTTCGAACACGGGTAAGCGGCATTACGAATCGCGTCACAACCTCATCGCCACAGAGAACGCCTACGTGGTTTAGGGGATAGTGTAAAGCACACTTTCACAATACCCCGACATTGCGTTCAAGTTTCGAAATCAAACGAGAGCGATTCGGAAGTAGTCCGCTTGGCGTTGATTTCGATGGTATAGGGTGTAGGCCATTCAGAAAGCAATGACAAAGTTTAGGTATTAATGGTTTTTTTTTAAATATATATATCCTTTTTACAGGACATCGGTGTCAACAACAGCATTTTACTGCTGTTGTTGATGTCTTGGCAAGTTTACGTTCAGTAATTTGCCATTGCTTTCTGAACGACCGGTTTCCATACCAACTCGTTAAACCCAGCGCAACGCGGTCTGCTACCAAATCGGTCGCAGCTGTATTTCGAACGCAGGTAAGCAGGCTTACGAATCGCGCCCGTAATACCTTCGCCATGGAGACGGGCATTGGCAAATTTCTGAATTAAACAAAACAAGTTAGTTGCATTTCCTTTACAGATAGTCGCATTCAACTGCAGCAATGTTTGGCTGCTTGTGATTCCGGGGCGAGTTTGCGTTCAGTAATTTGCTATTGCTTTCTGAATGGCCGGCATTCATACCATTGAATGGAAACCAAGGCAAGACGGTCTGCTTCCAGATCGCCTGCAGCTGTGCTTCGAACGCGGTATGCGGGATTACGAATTCCAATCTTAACCTCCTTCGCCACAGAGTCGGCTCAGGACTAAACAGTAAATCACAAACAGCTAATACATGCTGGGACTGATTGCAATGGCCTGTAAATGCCATGCAGCTAACCTCGTTGACCCTGGTGGGATGACAGACTTCTTGGGTGTCACCAATTTCCTTATGTGTACGAGAAACAATGGGCCAAGAAAGGCGGGTGCTAATGGGAGCAGACACCTTGCCCTAACTTTGGTTTCCCGCTGGCTGAACGTGCGGCGATCGCTGTCTGTAGGACTGATCAGAACCAAGGTAAAATGGACATCGATTGTACACTAATTAATTATAGGAAATTACGAACACTGGCAAGCGGACTTAACAAACTAGCGGTTAACGTAACGTGAGCTGGCTGGTGTTCACGTGTGTTAACACGTAACACAATCTGGTGTCTAAACAACCGGATGTAACCAATAAGTGCTGTTAAGAGAATATTACGTTTTGACTCCTAAATATCTCCAGGGTCATTGGGTTGAAGTCTTATCATCATCTAGTGCATTATGCTTCACTGTTGCGTCAAGCTTGTGGTTGAGTACATCTGACAAGCATATGTTTCACGTTTGTTTTTCCTAGCCTTTGACTGTGGCCACTTTTCCTACCAGGCAGCAGGTTTGTGTCTCTCTTCGTCTGGTTCCTATCCCTTGATCTGTCTGACATGGGAGACCCTGCCTACAGCTTTGCTACCATCTTGAGGTGATTGGAAAATACAAAACCCCTCGACCTCATCCAGGTGGAGATATATCAGAAAGGGAAGGGTAGAGTTAGTCCCTTGACAATGACCAACCTAAAACCTGTGAGAGAGCTCGTTTTTACACAATTTTCTTTATTGCGCTAGCTCGCTTTGAATTCAAGCGTACTCCATACACACTACTTCTAATAGCTCTGAACTGAATTTTTTGTGTCAGTTAGCTTACCCTATTACCAGTGTCTCTTGCCACCAGGCGAACCCACTCCGACTTCAGAGGTACTTGAATTCTTCGTCTCCAAGTCAAGGACGAGACGTCAATATTTTAATCCAACTGTCCGATGTAGGGGCTGAACCACTTACCTCGGCATCAGCATACCGGATGTTTGAGAACACATTCTTATCCATTCTGCCATGCTGACCTCTTGAAGGTCACCACCGAGGCCACATCTCACCCAGCCGTTATGTCAGACAGAGTCCACCCTAGAACCGTACTGTCAGACAGAGTCCACACTAGAACCGTACTGTCAGACAGGGTCCACCCTAAAACCGTACTGTCAGACATGGTCCACCTTAGAACCGTACTGTCAGAAAGGGCCCACCCTAGAACCCTACTGGTAGACAAGGTCCACCCTAGAACTGTACTTGTAGAAAGGGTCCACCCTGGAACCGTAATGGTAGAACATCCGCATACATTAAAGCTAGCCTTAATGAAAACCAAATATATACATATATGAAAATATCTACTCTGTGAAGCACTTACCGGTAATAGCATTAATTAATCATCAATTCTGAAAATCGAATCATTTCTATCTTCGACATTTTCCTCCAGAAACACTCTGACTATTTTAATGTCTTTATCTCCTGGGCGCGTTCTCAGTATTGTCCAGTTTGAAAAGTATTCACATTTTTGCCAACCCTGTCAGCATTTCGCGGCCGCACTCCTGCAATGACATGTGTCACGATCCACGTCTAGCAGACTGTTCTTGTTTTCTGTTTCTCGGATTTGAGATTCCGTTCAATGACATCCATAAATGTGGTCAAGCGAGGCTGGAGCCTAGAAAAGGGTAACAAACTAGTATATACTTGAGCCTTTCTTGAGCACCATACAAAACCACAATGTTATCTTTGATTTATTGAATGTCTAATTCGTCTGTTGATAATATAACAATAGCATTAACTGATTTATTTTGTTGTTTCGGGATTTGAGATTTAAATATTGAGCACAACCCAGTACTGGCAACGCTGAGTCGTATTCCGGTATGAACCCAAGGTAACTTTCTTTGAGATTTTTTTTTTTTTTTTGCGTTTGTTCGCTTTGAACTCAAGCGTAGTCTACAAACGAGCTACTGTTTATAGTGCACTGGACTGAGGTTTGATTGTGAATTAGCTTTCCCTATTACCGGTGTACCTCGCCATGATGCGAACCCACTCCGGGGTAAGGAGTAATTTACGTGCCCAAGTCAAGGACGAGAAGTCAACATTTTAGTCCAACTGACCGGTGTAGGGGTTGAACCCGTTACTTCGGCATCAGCACACCGAATGTTTAAGAACGAGCGCTCTTATCCATTCAGCCATGCTGATCTCATGAGATGTAATTTGATTCCGACGGCAGTTCGACATCGCTAGGAGCAGGCCTTCAGGCTGCTGGCCTGGCAAATTTCTTACAAAGGAATACCTACCCAGGGGTAGATAGAAAGCGTTACCTTGGATGGGATATGTCTAGAAGAAGTAAACCTGACACAATTTAATGCTTAAGTCGGGCACATTGACTCTTGAGGTATATAACTAAGTTTGACGTACTTCCCCCGACAAAAATCAAAGAACGAAGAAGATAGTTTTAGAATGTTGAATGCTCAGAGTTTTAGAGTGTTGAATGCTCAGTATATCTACATGGCGATGATGGTATGATAATCTACAGTATATCTACACGACGGTGATACTATTATCATCTACAGTATATCTAATGGCGACGATGGTATTATCATCTACAGTACATCTACATGACGATGATAGTATTATAATCTACAGTATATCTACATGGCGATGATGGTATTATCATCTAAAGTATATATGCATGGCGATGATGGTATTATCATCTACTGTATGTCGACATGGCGATGATGGTATTATCATCTACAGTATATCTACATGGCGATGATACTATTATCATCTACAGTATATCTACAGGGCGATGATGGTATTATCATCTACAGTATGTCGACATGGCGATGATGGTATTATCATCTACAGTATATCTACATGGCGATGATGGTATTGTCATCTACAGTATATCTACATGGCGATTATGGTATTACCACCTACAGAAATTATCAATACTATCACATTCAGAATAGTCAGCATATATATGAGTATATGCTAATGAATGGTGGGGAATCATGGGCTACGAAAACGTTTCAATGTAAAAAAAAATAATAATAAATAAATTATTCAATTATATGCCTTTTAAATGTTCACATAAACAGGAGTACATATATACAGCATGTCTTGAATTCAAAAACATTGATGGTGTATGTAGAATACATAGACGCATCGTAAACAATGCTAGTATATGTAAAGTAGGAGGGCCAACCTAATACTCCTGTTAGCATTGAACGTGGACAGTAGTACAGTGGGTATGATTCCGGGGTCAGAGCAATATTTGCTGTAGCTGAAGAAATAGAAAAATAAGAATATATACAGCTAGTAATAATTCTTGCTGATGTACTATCTGTTCTTACAACACTGAAATCCAACAAGCGCCCTGAACTACAAGAACTACTACCCTAATGTCAACGACGTAGAATTATTCTGACGATACATCCCTGGATGCCAAACGTTACTGAATATTGCATGATCTGCAGGAAACAAAACTGCATATATATAAAACCATTCAAAAAGAGCGAAGAGAAGAAGATAAACATGCAGGTGTAGTGATATCAGAGAAGCGGGATATGAGAAAAGAACTGATGAAGAAATAAACAATAGACAAATCAAATACTTTAACCATATTAACAAAACGTATATTCTTGTTTGTCCTCTTAAAATGTCATGAAAGTTTGGAGAAAACAATAATGGAGGAGTACATGCCCGGGAAGAGAGGAAGAGGAAGGCCAAAGAGAAGATGGGTGCAGGATGCAGCAGGTGATCTCCAGATGGATGTATCGGACGCGGGACATCTTGCTTATGACCGAGAAGTTTTCCGGAAGGTTGTTATGGGAAAGACACAAGCTATTGGACATTTAATGCAGGCAACCTTAATCGTATAAACGCCATTCGATTCAATTATGTCTATATTACTGGAGACACATGTTGCCATAGACAATCACCTACTGACCTATTAAACCCGAGTCTGTCACTGGAATAAAATCCGCATGTTTTTGACAAATGACACTGTGGCGACACGCATATACACACAGATAATCCATATACAATCCATAACTGACCTAGAATACACGAGTTTCTGAAAAAACCAAATCATTGATAGACGTAACATAAAGCACGTCCTGCCCGTGAATCTCTATCCAACAAACTGAAACTCATCAGTTTGTACCATCTAGTCCCAACAGCCACTCCCCTTCCTTGATTGCTGCAAGAACACTCTCATTAGCACCATCTGCATGCTAATTTTATCTGTTTTGATAGATTTCACCCCTCTCCATTGCTCTTCTTTTCTGTTTGGCCTTAATGTGTGGGAAATATTTCCACTCGTAAAACGGAAATAACGCAGGTCGGACGCGGACATTAAATCAGGTTGTTAAGGATGTTATGATCGTCATAAGCGTCCTTTGAAGCTGCTTCCCCTATTCAGCAGCCGTGGGACTACCCGCCTCCAGTGAATTAGATAATTACTGGGTTACTGGTGATGCGTTTACACGGGGACATAAATCCGGACATTATTTCGTGTGTTACCTGTTGTTCTGGGTGGCTGGTTGGTAGAGCTGTAACACCTGCTTTATATCGTTAACTACCTGATGTCCGTGCGTTCTTCTACCGCAATCCTGCCTCGTAGATTGTATGATGTCGTTGGGGCACGTGATGATTATATTGTATTTATTATTTTACAGCTGTAAAATTTATGTTTTATCTCAGTTTAGCAATATCAAAATGTTAACTGATTCATTTAAAGCACAACATATTCATTTAGAGCTTCAATTTGATGTTTTGTCACAGTTGTAACAATGTTAACAACAATAAGATGTCTTGTCACAGTTCAGTAATGTAACATTGTTAACAACAATATGATGTTGTGTTACAGTTCAGTAATGTAACAATATTAACAACAATATATTTTGTCACAGTTCAGTAATGTAACAATGTTAATAACAATATGATGTATTGTCACAGTTCAGTAATGTAACAATGTTATCAACAATATGATGTATTGTCACAGTTCAGTAATGTAACAATGTTATCAACAATATGATGTATTGTCACAGTTCAGTAATGTAACAATGTTAACAACAATATGATATTTGAGAGACCCGAGTTCGATCCGTCGGTAAGGTGTGGGATTTTTTTCTGTCGGGGGCAAAAAGAAAATCCTAACCTGCACTGTTCGCGGCGACTGCACCAGCGAGGCGGCCTTAATTCCTCAGGCTCAACGACCCCCCTGCCATACACCGCAAGGTACTATATTGGCAGTAAATGGCAGTTTTGACAGTCACAGTTCAGTAGTGTAACAATGTTAACAACAACATGATATTTTGTCGAAGTTCAGTAATGTAACAATGTTAACTGACTTTATAAAATTACAACACATTCGTTTAAAACTTCAATATGATGTTTTGCCTTCTTCTTCTTTCGTTCGCTTGAAATATGTATTTATGTCTGCAATAGTGTTTCATGAATGAATGTCACTGCATTTTGTTTTTAAGTTCACTCAGTGGTCCATAGAGTTCATCTTCCACTGTCGTTTCTCTGGGCCAGAAGAATTGTCAAGATATGTCGTCGTATTTTGGACAGTCTTGGAGTATGTGATCTGTTGTCTGTAGCACCAGTCTACGTCTACACATGGCTGATTCGCCAATCTTGAATTGTGTATACATGTAGTTGTGTAATTTATTATTGTATGTTCTGTGGCGGTGTTGCGCAGAATAATGATTTGTTCTTAACAGCCCAAAAAGTGGTAATTGTCTTGAGCTGATGGTGGCTTTCTGATTGATTTTACCATTCTTTTCTTATAATTATATTTAAAAGACACACGAGGTTGTTATTTTATTGCTGCTTCCTTAGTAAGTCGATCATCTCTCTCGTTTGCAGGTACTATGTTTTCTATTGGTTCAACGATATAACAATGTTAACGGACTTAATAAAATTATGGCTATTCTCGTGTGTGTGTGTCTGTCTGTCTGTCTGTGTGCGTGTGTGTGTGTGTGTGTTAATTCAGCAATACAGCCATGTTAACTTACTTAATATAATAATATTAATATATTGTTATAAAGCATATTCGCCTGCAGGTGTAAAACTGACGCTTTGTTATAATTCAGTAATATACCACTTTTAACGGATTCAATACATTTGTAGCATAATCTACTTCTTCTTTCGTTTTACAGAGGACGTTGGTATACGTCTGTTTATATCAAAGCTATGATATTTGCACTTGTTTTCTAGTATACTGCGCGCCAACAGCACATTAAGTTACAACCAAAGTTGCCACAACTTGTCAATAAATGCTATGATTATTTTGTTGTTTGTAACTTTCTGGTGATTAAATGCTTGCCAGGGCGGCATTCTATAGTCCTACGCCTTCAGGCAAGAGATTGTTAACGAAGGAAATTGTATTAGATCCCCACTTTATAGTTTGTATCCAAGAAGGTGATTGGTCAGAGTCATTCCAGTACATGTATAATTGGCCATTCACAGGGGTTTCTTAATCGAAAGAATTTTATCGAATTGTAAATCTCTGGGTCGACCTGGTTCTACGGGGATACGTGGACACCTCTGGGGTACTAATTGCCGCTAGCGAGAGTACCACAGAATAGGCCAGCCTTTGGATGTGGAAATCAAGGGTTCCAAAAAACTCAAAGTAGGAATCTAATTCCATAACTTAAAAAGGCAAATGTCACGGTCCTCCTTGTAAATAATATTACGTGATTAGAGGAGTCGATTATATCCTTCAGGAGACACACTTTTCTAAACTTATTGTTCTTAAATAGCCACGGACAAAAGCTACACAACAAACAATATTAAATAAACGTGAAGAACTTGAAAATGTCACAAACTGTGACTATCTTGGCTCTATAATCAGTTGTGGTTTCGGCCGGGCTGGTAGTCCGGTCAGTATTGAGAATCCCATGGATTGGAACCCACGCCCTCCGCTCCAGCAAGCAAGCGGTGACATCAACAATAGCATTGTACACCATGAGTGTGTGTGCTGCTTGTCTCCCTGTAATCATGATGTTGACTTGCTTACTGCTTGTTACTGGGTCCGTCCGATGTCTACTTCCTAGATATGCCAAGGACCTGCTACTCCGAAGAGATACCATTATATGAACCTTATAATTTCTGCCGATGAACTATGGCACCGATGGGATACCATTATATGAACCCTATAATTTATGAAGATGACCTGCTACTCCGAAGAGATACCATTATATGAACCTTATAATTTCTGCCGATGAACTATGGCACCGATGGGATACCATTATATGAACCCTATAATTTATGAAGATGACCTGCTGCACCGATGAGATATCATTATATGAACCCTATAATTTATGAAGATGACCTGCTGCACCGATGAGATATCATTATATGAACCCTATAATTTATGAAGATGACCTGCTGCACCGATGAGATATCATTATATGAACCCTATAATTTTTGAAGATGACCTGCTGCACCGATGAGATATCATTATATGAACCCTATAATTTTTGAAGATGACCTGCTGCACCGATGAGATATCATTATATGAACCCTATAGTTTCTGAAGATGACCTATGGAACCGATGAGATACCATTATATGAACCCTATAATTTCTGCCGATGATGTTCTGCACCGACGAGATACCATTATGTATCTAGAGCTGTCCTACATGAAATCCCATCGACGCTGTGCTTCAAGGTCGAGCTACATCAATGTGTCGATTTATTGACCTCAAGTTACCAGCTGCGATGGATAATTTTGTGTATTAGAAATATGTAGTTATCACAGTGGGTGTATCTGGGTGATTTATGGATCACAAAGACGTGGGGGAAGAGGGCCGATTATTCAATCTTCTGTCTTGGGGGTAATTCAGCTCTCAGTGGTTCTAACAAGAAACATTTAAGACTTAAGTCAGGGATGTCTGAAAAATTATGGTTACCATCACCTCAGCAACCACCTTGGGGTGAAGGTGGGGTGGGTGGAGTGACAAGTGAAGTTGTTTGCTGTTCTACATTTGCCTGAGCAGTTAACGGGTTCGTTGTTTACATCAGGTACCTAATCTTCTCTGTTGGTTCTTATTTGGTCTACAGTTGTTGCTGTGAAGCGTGGCAGACAGAAGGTAGATGTAATTGTCGGTGTTTCTCGCGTCTTGTTGCTTATGTTAATGTCATTTGGTTTCAGTACTAGAATGTTTGTGTTATAACCTCACGTACAGTACTAGAATGTTTGTGTTATAACCTCACATACAGTACTAGAATGTTTGTGTTATAACCTCACGTACAGTACTAGAATGTTTGTGTTATAACCTCACGTACAGTACTAGAATGTTTGTGTTATAACCTCACGTACAGTACTAGAATGTTTGTGTTATAACCTCACGTACAGTACTAGAATGTTTGTGTTATAACCTCACATACAATACTAGAATGTTTGTGTTATAACCTCACATACAATACTAGAATGTTTGTGTTATAACCTCACATACAGTACTAGAATGTTTGTGTTATAATCTCACATTCAATAGTAGAATGTTTGTGTTATAATCTCACATTCAGTACTAGAATGTTTGTGTTATAACCTCATATACAGTACTAGAATGTTTGTGTTATAACCTCACATACAGCACTAGAATGTTTGTGTTACAAACCTAAGAAATCTAGTAATCACATGGTAAATATGTTTGTGTTGTTCTTTCGCACGCAATGTGCGTATTACATTGACGTCTGGATATAAAACAGTCACTATTTCTTTGGAGAAGTTACCGAGCACTCATAGTTCAGTTACTGTGTGTGCTTGTTAACCCTTTCCCGACTATTACCCCCAAAATCCACGTTTTTACACATGTCTTGTCCCAAGCGCTTCTGAATAATAATTATGCGAATGAATGAATCTACGATTGTATCACGGCCTAGGAAACAGGAAGAGTTGTTTCCCTTGTTCTTCCTGTTTTGAAATCCATTCAACGGTTCAGAAATAATATCAATTTTTCGTGAATTCTCAATATTGTATCATCTATTCGCAAAAAAATGGAATCCAGCCACGATTTTCTTGAAGATTGTGCAGGTATGTCTGTCGATTATGACAGTGTTATTGTGGATATCACTGAACCGTTTGATTTGTTTAGAGATAGTGATGCAGAAAGTGACATTGATTACAGAGGCAGGCTGGAATTTTGACGAAGAGGACCCAGATTTCTGTAGTGTCAGTGAAACTGTAGACAAAGACATGTATGTTTGGAGTCCTGAGACAACCCCTGTAGTCGTTGAAGGTTTTTTTGCATGATCTTCGAGAGAGTTCAGAACCGTTTGACTACTTCAGTCTCATTGTAAATGAGGACTTTTATCAGTCTGCTATGGAACAAACTAATTTGTATGCCACTCAACGACAAGAAAAGGCAGGTAAAGTGGATGTTTACTGGTCACCTGTGAGCACTCAGGAAATAAAAATTTATATTCGTCTTGCTATACTCATGGGCTATGTTCAATTGCCTGAAACTGCCATGTATTGGAGCACAGATGAAGATCTCTATCATCCTGGTGTATCACAGTGCATGGGAAAAACTAGATATGCAAAAATCTCCCAATATTTTCATCTCAATGACACCAGTAAGCAGAAGCCCATAGGCCACAAAGATTACGATCCACTGTACAAGGTAAGACCGTTCCTTGATATGGTGAGGAAAAACATATCCTCGTGTTTTTCTGCTGGCAGAGATATCAGCATTGATGAAGCCATGATTGCCTACAATGGTAGACTAAAGTTCAATGGCTCGGAACGCTGAAGAAGAAGAAGATGACATCACGTAAGGCACCCGGTGGCAGATAAAATGTTCAGATACCCACAACAGTGGCCGCCTACAACAGATCAATGGGTGGAGTGGACAGGTTTGACCAGCTGTCCTCATATTACCCTGTTGGTAGGAAATCTGTGAAGTGGTGGAGATATATGTTTGCCTTTCTCCTGCAAACCTCTATTGTCAACAGCTGGATAATTTGTTCAAACTCCCATCGCCACACACAAGGGTTGGTGATGTTGGCCATCTCGCTTTTAGGCGTAGCCTGGTTTCTACTCTTGAAGGGTAACATTTCGAGGAAACGGAAAGCTTCTTCTTGCCCCACAACTGTAGGTCTGGGTACCAGCAATCTTTTGGACCACAGACTAATTCGTATGGATGGCAAAAGGAAAACTTGCTACTGGTGTGCCAAGATGAACACCAAGTCTGGTAAGAAGAGCAGAGCCAGTGAGGTTGTTTTTGGATGCAGTCTCTGTCAGATATGGCTGTGCAAGGGGGAATGCTTCACAAAATACCATGAATCACTTGTATCAAAGCACGTGGATATATAGTGCAGGATATTTGCTGCTATCAGGGCACTTATATACATAGTGCGGGACACTTTCAACATCATTTCGTGAGTAAAAAATTTTTCTTCACATTTTTTCCCAGTTAAAATGTTTTTTTAAACCTTTCTTTTTGTTTTATTGTTTTTAATGTTGCTTTATGTTAAACTGTGTCCATTTTTCTAGTTTATTAGTCATCTAGGACATTTATATGTCAAACCAATTCGTGTATAATGACTTTACAAAATATCAAGTCATTAATTTTGCGGAGTTATTTCCCTTTTGTTAGTTATTAAAGGGCTAATATTGCGAGTTCTGTTACATTAAGGGAACAACTCTGCTGATGTTTAGTTACTGTGTGTGCTTGTTAATATTGCAAGTTATGTTACATTAAGGGAACAACTCTGCTGATGTTTAGTTACCGTGTGTGCTTGTTAATATTGCAAGTTATGTTATATTAATGGAACAACTCTGCCGGGGCAGTGGGTACTACCCTGGCCTACTGCTAAGAGGTGAGAAATTATTTGGAAGACGTCATCTCACAAAACAAAGCCAAGTTTTGATTAACTTACCAATGACTGCATAGACCTTATTTGTTTTACTCTGCATATAATTAAGTTAACAATTAATATATTTGTTGCTAATATGACTTTCCCGGTGGCTGTGACCCAGAGTCGCTACCGCAATTTCACAACCCCGACATATTGGCTTCGTAGTCAGATGCAGACTAACAAGTGAAAGAGCCAACATTATTTTTAAAGAGTCACACATTGGGCACGCAGGCCCGTCTTAAATTTAGCCTTTCGAATCACTCATCTTTCGTGCATCAGTTATCTATTTTGCATGTTGCATTTACATAGAAAAAACAACAATTGGGACTAGATCGCTTGCGTTGATATTGTTGGTGTAAGCGTCGGCCGTTCATAAAAGAACTGCAAGTAAAGTTGCCTCCAATATCACAAACAGCCAGGCGTCGACTGCGATTCCTGCAAAGAACATGTAACTAACTTTATTTATTCGATTGTAAATACATATACAATGCAACACACAGGCCATACAGTCAACAATCTTCATGTATGTTTACACGAAATTGTAGATAAGAAGATAAGAACACGTCTCTAGTTCTGTTCAGCAATGAAAACGTCAAGAGTTCTGTATAACAATGAAAACGTCACTGGTTCGGTTCAACAGTGAACACGTCCCTAGTTCCGTTTAACAATAAACACGTCCCTAGTTCTGTTTAACAATGAACACGTCCATAGTTCTGTTTAACAATGAAAACATCCCAATTTCTGTATAACAATGAAAACGTCCTTAGTTCTGTTTAACAATGAAAACGTCCCTAGTTCTGTTTAACAATTAAAACATCCCTAGTTCTGTTTAACAATGAAAACGTCCCTAGTTCTGTTTAACAATGTAAACATCCCTAGTTAATTTCAACAATGAAAACGTCCGTAGTTATTTTTAACAATGAAAACGTCCATATTTTTCTATAACAATGAAAACATCCTTATTTCTGTTTAACAATGAAAACATCCCTAGTTAATTTCAACAATAAAAACGTCCCTAGTTATTTTTAACAATGAAAACGTCCCCATTTCTGTATAACAATGAAAACATCCTTACTTCTGTTCAACAATGAAAACGTCCCCAGTTCTGTTTAACATTGAAAACGTTCCTAGTTCTGTTTATCAAAGAAAACGTCCCCAGTTCTGTTTAACAATGGAAACATCCCCAGTTCTGTTTAACAACGAAAACGAGAAGTTTAAACAGGGTTTGAAAGACAAGAAGATCGACTTCATTGCACCGGGTTTATCCCAAATGCCTCGGTCTCTTTCCGGAGGGTGGCCTGTCGAAAACGATCAACAACGCTCGAACTCCGTAGCTCCAGTGATGACCCCCATGAGTCTCAGAGAAAATTGTGCTTGTGAACCGAATGACGATAGCCAGGAATCCAACTCACAACCTTCGGGATAGGGGGCTGGCGGCGTAACCACCCCGCTACAGACACTACCTGAATAAAGAAAAAAAAATAGAATCGTTAATTTTTACTCGTATACAATCACAGACGGCGAAATGGACATACGGGTAAAGTTTTCGTCAACAGAGAAACAACCAACACCCTCTGATACAAATACGACCAGAAACAGCAAGGTATATGTGTACAGGTTAACTTGGACCGGTTGTGCCTCAGCGAGCATGCCCGCCGTGTACAAGGGTATCGCGCCTCAGGTAGACGATCCTGAGCATTTGAAACATAGTTATGTGGGTGCTGCACGGGTATAAACTTGGGGAACACTGCGGAACATAATGAAGCGCCAACCGGTCGTAAAATGTTCTATGCGTCTGGAAAGCAAGTTTCATTGCTGCGCGTTTCTTTGATTTCATAATTACCTCAAGATGAGTTCCAAAACAGTTTCTTTTTGCCGTTCATCCGCGGTTGGGCTGGCTGGTTTTTCCTTCTGTTGACTTTGAAGTTTTTTACGTTAAGTATTTAAAGGGATGCAAAGGTTGGTAGGGCCGGGGACATCGGCGTGACGGCTATTACAAGTTCCACCCCCTCCCCACCGCCTTTCTCTGGATGTTTTTTAACTCCACCTTTCAGCGTCTACAGTAGCTTGTTCCATGACAGGTCGTTCTCAGCCAGTGATTCCCAAACTGTGCTTCATCTGTGACATGAGGTTCCGCATCAGTGCCAACTGTTCATCGAGGATGAATATTTATATCCAAAAAGTTTTAGTACACTTAGGTATGAAGATGGTATAATGTTGTCTTTGTTTGTTAAGCGTTAGCTGGCCTTGAACCCATTCGTAGTCCATACACGTTGCTACTACTTCTAGTGCACTGGACTGATGCTTGCGAGTGGGTTAGCTTTCCCTATTACCAGTGTCCCTCGCCATCAAGCGAAGACGCCACGACTTCAGAAGTGCGTACATCACCAAGTAAAGGACGCGACGTCAACATTTTAGTCCAGTGTAGGGGTTGACATATCAGAAAAAGATTAATATCTTATGCAATAAGTCGCCATCAATGAATGTAAGAAAGAAAATGCTGAAGTGCTATACAAAACAATTTTTCCTGTATGGCTGTGAATCTTGGAATGTAAATGAACAAATTAAGAAGAGACTGGAAGCAACAGGGATGTGGTTCCTTAGACGAATGTTGCGAATTCCTTGGACTGCCAAAGTAACTAACAATGGATGCTTTAAAGAGGCTAACGAAACTGGAACATTATATACAACAATAAGAAAGAGACAAACAGCTTTTTTTCGGGTCCTGTGATGAGAAGAGAGACGCTAGAGAATATCGTGACAACTGGAAAGATCGAGGGGAAGAGTGTCAGCGGCAGACGACAAGAAATGATGCTGGATGGATTGCGATGGTGGCATGGAGAAATATCAACGGTAGAGTTGATCCAGAAAACCAAAGACCGAGATCTGTGGAGAGTCATGAACGCCGACACCAGTCGGCACGGCACTTGATGATGATGATGTAGGGGTTGAGTCCGCTGCATAGGCATAAGTTTAAGAAAATGTTCTCGCCATCAGCGCAGCGGAAGTTCAAGAAAGTGTGCTCGGTATCAGCACAGCGGAAGTTTAAGAACGTGTGCTCTTATCCATTGCTCATGCAGACCTTCATTTTGTCTTTATTTACAACGATGTCCTGTTCTACGTAAGATAACATTTAAAAATCGTATTTGCTTCTAATGTTTATATTCAAACTCATTGTGAAAATGAAATTAGACCCATCTTACAGTAGCGATTCAACCCCAAAGCCGCACAGATCGAGAACATTCTGATCACTTCTAGGCAATGACCCAGGAACATATTTGCAAATTCACTAATTACCATATAAACAGTGTTTCTAATTAAGAAAGTAAACAACAAAATCAAATTGTTTGCCCTTTTGCGGGATGCTGCAATCACCCCTAGTCTCCTATTGGCTGTTTGTGGTTACTAAGAAATTTTACGTTTGGTAGTTTGCCATTGATTTCAAAAAGCAAAGTGAAGGGTTAAGTCCAATTGTGAGGTATATGAAGTAGTAATTATTGGGAAATATAAATAGAAATATATAATGTTTGACATGGCAAGACAGAAGAGCATTGAAAATTGGGGGAAATGACGACACCAAGCTTAACACAACAGTGAATTTCCTGTGAATTTCTGTAAAACCAATACCCAGCCGTGTCGCTGATAGTTGATTTTCTACATAACCAAAACGCTACCAGATCTATGATAACTGCAGATTTACATAATCAATATCTTGTAACGTCTCTCATAACTGAAAATCTACGTAACCAACACACTGTAAGATCTCTGATAGCTTCATATCTATATAACCAACATGAACTGAAGATCTATATAATCAACATCATGCCAGATTTCTGATAGCTGAAGATCTATATAACCAACATCATGGCAAATCTCTGATAGCTGAAGATCTACATAACCAACATTATGTCAAGAATGATAGCTGAAGATCTACATAAACATCATAATGCCAGATCTCTGATAGCTGATGTTCTATATAGCCAACATAATGACATGTATGTTGATAATATGGGAGCGCAATTTCCGTACATACGGTGTACCGGCAACATGGAACTGACCAGTCACGTGTCCAGTGTGTGTGACTTATTTATCACTTCAAGTGGGACTGGGGATGGCGTACCTGAGAGGTTGCAATGTCCATCTCAGACTTAAAAGTGTCCTGGTTCGAATCCCAGCATCGGGTTAGGCATGTTGACAGTACGTTTGGTATCGGATGATATCACCTTCTTGGGTAGTGAGATGCGATACCTAGCTATCTCGAACAAGGCCGTAAATCTGGAGGTCAGTATGTGCAAGGCGGGCACGTTAAAATTCCAACAGCACTTGGAAATCGTATAGAGCAGACCACGAGAACACAGCTCTGGCAAAATTGTTAGGACAGAAATTGTACGCAGGGATAGATGAGCTATGAGTTGGCTACACGAGATGGAATATGTTTAGAGGAGGTAAACCTGATAGAAAGTCCTGCTGAGCTGCATGACTAGGTGTGCCACACTCCTCTGTGCCCTTTCCTCGAAAGAGGAACCAGGAAGCAGAAGAACCTGGCGTGTAAGAGATCCTAGCCGTAGTAAAATAGATCGGTCCATTTGTCCGTTCACAATGTGAGTACTCGCGTCAGGCTTAGCCAAATAGAGTTGAACAGGTCACTACTCCACTTGCAGGTGCTGTCAGTGGAAATATTTCCAATTTTGTATAGGTCCAATTTTGGAGAGCCACGGTGGCCAAGTGATCAGGACGCTTGCATTGCGGTTTGGTTGTTATCTGTTCGAATTCCCATTGAGAGGAATTTTTTTTTTTTTTTTTTTAATTGATCTGGGATCCCAGATTAACCCTTCCTTAAATGGGTATCATGAAATATCATAGGAAAATAAAGGCAGCCTAAAATTGAAAACAACTCTCAAGAAATGCCGATTGATATAAAACAAATGAGGCTGCACCGTATACCCATTGTGTGATATGGCGTGTGTTTCTCTATGTGAGTGTGTTTCTCTATGTGAGTGTGTTTCTATGTGTGCATGTGTTTTAGTGTGCGTTTCTTTTCCTTTCAATTGCCTTATTGAAATTGTTGGTTCAAGAAAGAGAAACACAAGAGTGTGTCTGCAGACTGTGTGGTCGGTCTACTCCACTCCCCATGAACAGTGTGGTCCACTCTCCTCCCTATGTAAGTGAGAATAAAGAAGTTCCTATGCTGGCTGTACTGTAAGTGAACTCATAGTCAGCAACGACGGCTTCCGTTTGACCATGGCGTCCTGTCTGTGAAACTGGCAGAAATAGTCCTTTACTGTCTTCACCTACATGTTTTCTTGAGGGGGGCACTATAGCACACTGACAATAACCCTTGTCTGCAGGCCCGATGATCACGTGTTATAATCTCCTTCGAGACAGGAATAGTTTTTTGTGTGTTCTAACTTGACCGGAATTCGAAGTCGACCCATTCTAAAACGGGTGCTAGGATATTTTCTAGGAAGTAAATGCGGCCTGCTTTTAAATTACCACGTCACTCATTGTGTGCCGGTTGGTCATTGAAAATAAGCGGTTAGCACGATCTATATATATATAGCACATATAGTACAAGACCTGGAGCAGGATCCCGTGCTACATTACTTTAACTGATTCTGTGTCGACGGATAATATATCGCCACATGTGACCTTCCATTTGGACAGAACTAAGATATATCTCCATACTTGGGAAATCGTGTCATTTGTTTTGTTTCGTTGTATCTTCCACAATTCCAATGCTCAGTGACCGGAAATTCACATTATAATAGTTGTTCATTTGATGGTGTACCATGTCTGTTCCAAACCTACCTTTTCTTTGTCACTGAACCAGTAAATACACATTCACATACAGCCTGGCGCGTGTCTTCTTCCTCTTCTGCGTTCGTCCGGAGTGTTGTTATTGACATTGTTGAGTTGTGCCTATTTACAGCAGAGCTGCGATATGTGCACCTTTCGGCCGACACATCCGACTTCTTGAGGCATTTGTTGGCTGGGGAACCTTCCCGGGTATTGGCGCGTGTGGTCCCTTGATGTGAACTGCTTGAGAATCAGTCTTCCGAAAGATCTGTCTAAGCATTCTCGCTACCTTGTCGTGCCGGTTATTGAGATAGCAGTCCTCACTTCAACACTAGCTGAGTTTTATAGCCGGCTCCTTTGAAGATTGGTAATCGTAGTTTGAAGAAAAAAAAAACGGTTGCTATGCTTTGGTTGCTGGTTGGGTTGCTGTGTGTTGTGGGAGGCGCGCAAGCAGATACGGGTGTAATATATTGCGGTCTGGTTGTCCTGTTGGCTATTTCTTCTGCTTCTGCTCTCGATATTTCAGCAAACCGTAATTTTTTATTTTTTTTCTTCTATAGTGTGTTGATTCTGTAGGTCGGCAAGTCGGTAATGAAATGTGTATGGATGGGTTGGAAAAGGGGGGGGGGGGGGGTTGTATGTGTATATAAATGAAATACGTTTAATTGCGGTAAAGCTGTGGAAACGTAAACAACTGGAGAACACGAAATGAAATGCAGGTCGGTTTTACAATAGTATGAACAAACAAACAAAAAAGTTAATAAGAAGACATAAACTACAACAACAACAAACACGGAAATTAAACAAAGTAACCACATTAAGGCATAACATAATGCAACTGTGGAAACATAAAAATAGGCAATGAATGGATGCATGCAACGGATGGATGGATGGATGGAAGGATGGATGCATGCATGCATGCATGCATCCATGCATGGATGGATAGTGTGAGAGAAACCACACATATGCGTATCCATCCGTCATCTAGCTGTCTATCCCCTTCTGGCCGCCATACAGCAGGCCCAGATCGGACACACAATGGGAACAAAGCAGAGTCAATGTAATATCTAAATAATTCACACACATCAACATGAGAGTAGTGCGATCAAGTGAGAGATCAACAAATAAATTAGAATTTAACAATCGATCCACAAAAATTAAAAGTAATAAAATAATGTGTCACTGTGACACTGACACGTGGATACTTAGTACACGGGGTGACCGACGTGAGAGCAAGAAAGCTAGAGTCCATGGAGAAGAAACAATTAAAATCACTGAGAAAATTGGCACATGACAAAAAGAAGAGCAGAATGACAGAATAAGAAATCGGAAGCCAGAGTTGCAGGGACAAGGAACACAAATAGGCACCGAAACATTGATACGCGGTGAAAAGAAAAGTTAAAGAAAAACATATGTGACATTAAAAGCATTTCAGTTTAGGAGAAGAAAATTATATACAGATATTAAAATGAAATGAGAAGTCGAAAATATTGTTCTTTGGAATAAAAGAATATGAGCATGTGATAAGAAATCGGAAATAAACACCACTGTGTAAAGGAACACGGACCACAACAACAAAAGATATCCCGCACAATATCCTAAAAATGTGCATAATAATATAGATAGATGTGTGGAAAGACATAGAAAAATAACGTTAATGGAAAAGAACTGCTCATCCAGGAAATGTTAACAATTGCACGAAGAGGACGGGTGTGTTGGCTGAAGGCGCAAATATCGCAGCTCGGCTGTAAACAGGCACAACACAATTACTTCCAAAAACAAAACAAATATTGGACGAACGAAGAACATGAAGAACTGTTCATCTGTCTAGTGAAGGCAAGTTAATCAAACAGTAACAAAGTAAAGGTTGTGTGGAATGTTGAACATCCGGTGTAAGCTGACCTGCTGATGTCTATGTGATTCTCCTATTAACTTTGGCCGAGTGCGCCATGTTTGGCAAACGAACAGGCTGGATAAATGATTATCGATTATACCTAGAAGTATTTTTGCTGTTGGTTTAGTTTACGCAATTAGGAGCACGTCTCGGAATTAAACAACGTTAATTCAACATTACGTGCTAAACCTGCTGCTTTTTTACGTTAATTTTTATCAGCCATTTGCGCTCTCATATTGTGGTATCTTGCCTGCTCATCTCAACATGGACATTTGTGTTCTACGCTTTACAGTGAACATTCTTTGATTTTTGTCAGGTTCTTATATAGCGCTTGTTTGCACATTAATATTCTGTACATTCAATAGTTTCTTCTTCTTCTGCGTTCATCCGGAGTTTTTTTTTTTTTTTTTTTTCGGACATGATTGCGTTGTGCCTGTTTACAGCAGAGCTGCGTTCTTGCACCGTTAGGCCGACACATCCGACTTCTGCGGGCATTTGTTGACCGGGTTAACCTCCCCGGGGACATTCAATAGTTTTATTTATTTATTATCTTACACGCAATTCATAATTCCGCATACAGGGATGTGGCAGCAGACCACCTTGAGTTGGTTTTAATAAAATGGTATGAGTGCCGGTCATTCAGAAAGCAAGGCAAACTACTGAACGTAAAGTTTCCAATAAATCACAAGTAGCCAAAGAATTGTGAGGTTGGCTGTGACGTCCTGTGAAGGATATGCAACTAACTTTTTTTTTATACGGGGAGCCATTGTAGCGCGATGGCTAGCACACAGGCCTGGCGGCTCGGTGGTCGTGTGTTTGATTCCCCATACAGGCGAATATTGGGTTTTAATTGACTACAATCGGTACCATGAAATACTGTGGGAAGTAAACACTGCTCGATAATGACCACATCAGGCACAGAGTGCCGAGTGATGTGTTCACATCATGCACAGAGTGCCGAGTGATGTGTTCACATCAGGCACAGAGTGCCGAATAATGTGTTCACATCAGACACAGAGTGCCGAGTGATGTGTTCACATCAGGCACAGAGTGCCGAATGATGTGTTCACATCAGACACAGAGTGCCGAGTGATGTGTTCAAATAGCAACATATAGCACATGCGCCCTATGTCGTAGAAAAAAGGTCTGTTAATAACTGATGTTGTTTACATATTTGCTGAACAGATCTACTTAACAAACACATTCCTTAGCAGCAACCTGTCGTGGCTATGTCAAGTGTTAGCACCGTCACATTTGTCAGACCGGAGTGCCCTTGGGGATAGTCTTTCCCTCCCGTAGCGGACGTCGAGTCAGACATTGAACTCTGGTCCGTTACATGTGCAACGTTCTAACTCAAAATGTCACATTACACGTCAGTATGTATATGTCATTACACTTCAGCATATATGTCATTACACTTCAATATGTATATGTCATTACACTTCAGTATATATGTCATTACACTTCAGCATATATGTCAATACACTTCAGTATGTATATGTCATTACACATTAGTATGTATATGTCATTACACTTCAGCATATATGTCATTACACTTCAATATGTATATGTCATTACACTTCAATATGTATATGTCATTACACTTCAGCATATATGTCACTACACTTCTGCATATATGTCATTACACTTCATTATGCATATGTCACTACACTTCTGCATATATGTCATTACACTTCATTATGTAAATGTCATTACACTTCAGCATATATGTCATTACACTTCAGCATATATGTCATTACACTTCATTATGTATATGTCACTACACTTCAGCATATATATGTCATGACATTTTACGCCACTGTCTGCTCCCTTCTAAGATTTACAACAAATCACAATTTTGCCGAGGCAGTTTCCCGACAGGTCTAGGATGCAATAGGACAATCAGATTTTGTAGGTCTGAATGCACGAAGGAGTAGTTGGTCAATCTTGCCTTCACCTAGCAAGCCATAGCCCAGAGGTCGAATCCTCGTCCGATCGGGCTTATAATATTATTAGCTAAACATCCTATCAAATCCGCTAACTCGCTTGCTCCCTACTCTGATAAATACTTCCTTTCACGAGCTGCATAGATGTAGATGAACGTTGTTGTTGTTGTTGTTGTTGTTGTTGTTGTTGTTGTTGTTGTTGTTGTTGTTGTTGTTGTTGTTGTTGTTGTTGTTAGTGGATGATGTTATGTAAGAGATGTATAGGTCGATGAAGCCTAAATTGAGTACCAGGAAATCTCTAGAGAAGTCATGAAGGGCGGTGTGTTACTGACCACATCAGCCACCTAGTGACGGTTGGTCTAATCACATGGGTCAAGCACCACTTGCACTACTGTACTATAACAGATGTGTAGATGTGAAAGGCAGACGTTTCTGTCGTTTGGACTTTAATGTTGGCATCTTGCTCGCAAAGCAATGGCAAACTACTGAAATTACAATTGTTTACTAATTCACAACTAGTCAATAATAGCTGGGGTTGATTGCAGTGTCATGCAAAGGCCATGCAATTATGCAGTAAGTTGTATGTCTTTCACGGTAAATATACTTTACGGTGTATATTTTGTATGTTTCATATTTTGCGTTTTGTATGGTGTGTGTGTGTGTGTGTGTGTGATGTGTGTTTGTTGTGTGTGTGATGTGTGTGTGTGTGATGTGTGTGTGTGTGTGTGATGTGTGTGTGTGGTGTGTGATGTGTGTGTGTGTGTGTGATAATATATTGTATACACGTTTTATTTTATTACGTTGCCTAATTTTAATATTTTTATATTGTATACTCTGTGAATTATACATTGTGTGTTGTACATTGTGTGTGTTGTATAGTGTCTGTTGCAAATTGTGTGTTGTGTAATGTGTGAGCTGTATATTGTGTGTATTTTGTATATTGTGTGTGTGTTGTATATTGTGTTTTCTTTATTCTCTATAAATAAAAGTTAATAAGTGACCTCTGTCCACTCATCTCATCTTATCATGTTCCTCTTGTACCTTGCGGTGTTGATGTGAAGTATAAACAGCAGGAGAGTGCCCACTTATGGGATTCATGTATCGATATTCCCATGGACTCTGCTATTCCCTCCGTTCATTGTTTACATGGTAGGCCTTCTCCTTCTGCTTCCCTCTGGTCTGTACATCATTGCTTATTGTGGTATACTGTTAGTTGGTAACCTAGTTGAATGCCAAAACCATTTTACTTGCCTTCTAATAAAATCTAGCACTGCCATAACCCCCATATTATTCCCGATTTCTTCATTTCTGATCTTATTTCTTCTTGATACATTGAGTATTCTTCTCGGAAATCTCATTTCTGTTGTTGTGATTTTTCTTTTCTCTTTTTCTGTCATTGTCCAGGTTTGGGATTGGTAACAAAGATTCGGTAGGAAGATTGTGTTGTAAAGTGCTTTCTTAGTAGTTATTGATAAATGTTTGTTCTGTAGTATTGGTGCCATTTGTCCAATGAGTTGGTTTGCCTTATTGCATCTATTTTCGATCTCGTCTTCTGATTTGTCATTTGATGATATTATACTTCCTAGGTGCTTAAAATAGTATAACAATAGTAAAAGGGGCGGAGTGGTCTTGGGTATGGTGTCCGCCTCGAGTGCTGGAGGTCCCGGGTTCAAGCCCCTGTGAGGGCCGAGATTTTTTCTCGTGGACTTCTAGTAACAAAATTTTCCCTGTTCTCTGGGTAGTGAGATCGGATGTCCGTGTGTATTGTTGCGCATGAAAAAATATCCCTTGGCAGTTGGAAATCGAAAAAGAGTACCCTAACGGCGATACCCTGGCAAAATTTCGAGTTAAAAATCTACGCAAAATATTTCACGATCCTCGCCCGTGCTACGGAGTTCGTGCACTGAGCTGATATTCTCCGGACTCAGGTTTGAGTTAGGAGTAGAACGGAGCACTTATGGGTTACAACCGTGTGCCGTGATGTTGTTCCGTCGACTAAACTAAACCAAACTAAACTAACCTAAATTAAACTAAACTAAACTAGGTACTTGAAAGTATTTACTTGTTTAAGGGATGTTCGTTTAGGTGAATTGTTGTTGTTTGTTCTTCTTTAGTTAAAGTCATTACCTCCGTTTTACTTGTGCAAATTTTCATGTTATGTTCCCTACACATTTACATGTCCACTACAAGATATATATTTGATATTTGGTGCTATCGCCATATTGAGCGATAACATTGGTATTATCATGGCCGCTTGTACTTTCCAAAAACATGTCTGGTAACGATTTTGACTGAGTCGACCTGAAAATGAAACAAACAATTCTAGTCTATGAAAGGTTTCGAACACAGGACCACCGTCGGCAAGTAAGTGTGACAACCACTGCGCCAGCTCTACTACCGTATTGTGTGTGCTATACATTGAAACCTTCAATTAATGCACTAGAGATAACGTGTGTGTAGTCTAATTGTGGGATTTGTTTTGTGACTCTGTGGCGAAGGATGTTAAGGATGTAGTTCGTAATCCCGCATACCGCGTTCGAAACAGCTGCTGTAGATTTAGCAGCAGACCGCCTTGCATTAGTTTTTATAAAAATAGTATGAGTGCCGGTTGTTCAGAAAGCAATGGCAGACTAATGCCAGGAAATAATTAACAGCCAAAACATGCTGGGGTTGACTACCACGTACTGTAAAGAATATGCAATATGACTTGGAACTTAACTTTAGTGAAAACCTTGTTTTTTTTTGGTGAGTTTTCCAACTTCTTCAGTGTTCTTGGTCTCAGTGTAGTCGCCTCCTTTGTGTTGTTTTATTACATTTGGTGAACCGGAGGTAACTTCACGCTTTGCCTGTCTCAGATTGAGTTACCTGAAGATCTGTGTCTCCCAGGTCACGCTGGAGCAAGCTTCAGTGCCCGCCTACAATGTCTTTTGTTGTGCTGTTATCAAGCATGGTGAGGCCATATGTTCTGTGCGTGTGCTTGTAGTAACATGCGGTATTTGGTTTGTGTCCGCGTGTCTTTTGTTATTCTTTGTCTTCTCAAACATTAAAGTTATTGAAAAAAAGCGAATGCAGGTAATAAGATTGTCCATAGTGAAATCGCATGATTTATTTATGTGTAACCGTGTTTCCTTTGTGTGTATGTGTGGAACAATACGAGAATCAGAGACAATAGGATAGCATTATGTATACTATAGTAACTCGTTCACTTTCTGTGAACTTACTGTGCAAGAATTGTTAGTTTAAATCTTTCTGTGTCAGGACGTTGGTATACTAATCCACTCTGTTCTATTTATTGTTGTAATTCAATCTGACATTGAAAGTTTAACGGTTTAACTCTTTCTGGCCCATGTAGATATTGGTACAAGCAGAAATTTACGGCGATATAACAAGTTTATTGTATAGCAGACAACAGCGGCCCATCGGCGAGAGAGGATTATCTCTCCTATATACAAAAGTAGACCAAAACAGTGAAAATATACTCTCTCCAATATACAACAGCAGACGGGAGCCTCGAGAAAATAATATCTCTAATATCAGGGAAGGTTAACGCGGTCAACAAATGCCCGCAGAAGTCGGACGTGTCGGCCTAACGGCGCAAGAGCGCAGCTCTGCTGTAAACAGGTACAACGCAATCACGTCCGAAAAAGAAAAAAAAAACTCCGGATGAACGCAGAAGAAGAGGATATCTCCAATATACAACAGTAAACCGGGACCTCGAGAAAATATTACCTCCCGAACAGAGAAGAACAATCTAGACTAGTATACACTTTCATTATCTCAAACCTCTATACCAGTGGTTTTCAACATTTGTTTGGCCTATGCACACCTTCACCATATGTTCATTATGTTACCCCCCCCCCCCTTTTCGTATTTCCTCCCTATAAATCCCACAACCGGTCTCTACACAGTATACGTAAACATGGAAGCTAAATTTAATAACACATACTAGAACAAGTCTAGACGTCTACATAAAACGTGATTTGCTGGTCTACTTACGTTATAAAAAGAATTTCAGAAGTGCGAGAAGTACAGAACTGGGGGGAGGAGGGGGGGGGAGTATTTCCCACCGGTTGAGAACCACTGCTCTATGTGTCTTAAGAGGTTCAGTGCCAAATAAAATGTTGGTTTGGACCAAACAAACATGGATGACGGAAAATGGGAAGTAAGGGTGTGTCACAGTTATGGCTGAAATGTTGTTTATATGGTAGCAGACATGCTGTGTTATATATCAAACAAAAGGGGGTGGCACGGGGAAAACTACTGTATTGATATGTAAACTGTAGTTTGATTTATAAACCCATGGCAGTTACAGGAAGTTTGAATAAGACGATTTATAATCCCATGGCATTTAACCGGTTAATAAGGTGTCTTCCTGTAAGTCTTGGCTATTTGTCATCTTAGCTGCTGTTAGGACTACAATAGATAATAACAATTAGGGTATATCAACAGATCTATTTCGATAGACACGGACACTGTGAATACACCAACACCCCACGCCAAATGGGCAATCACATGCAACACTCTCCACCAATAGGTAACAACATCTTTGATGCACTTCACACGGGCAGGCCAGATGCCACTCAGCGGCTCCAGCCAGATATACCCAGTGGCCATGAATCACCATAAACATAGACGAGAAACACAACAAGAAAGCTATGAAGCCAATATGGACACAGAGGGAGGGGAGGGTGAGGGTGATGGAATCGATAATGATAATGCTAATAATGAGGTATCGTTTTAATGCCTTTCTGCCTACATGAATAATTAAGTGCTAAACTCCGAAGGAAGTCAGGGGAAAATGGACCAGTTTTGTTTTATGTGATTTTGAGATATTCCTCCATGGTCTCGTGTCTGAGGGAGATAAAGATATTTCTTCGTGCTATTTGGGACGGCGGAAGGGAGTGGGCAGGAGGAGGACAAAGGTATAGAGAGGGAGAGTTGCAGAGATACTCATCCTTTATCTAGAGGTTCGTCCGTAGTTTTGTGTAGCTTGGGGTGGAGGGGGGAGGGGTGAGTCGGGGGTTTGGTGAAGAAAACGAAAAGCATAGAGAGAGAGAGGAGGAGGCAGAGAGAGAGAGAGAGAGAATGAGATAGAGAGAGAGAGAGAGAGAGAGAGTGAAAAAGAGAACGGGAGAGACCAAGAGAGAGTTATGGGAGAGAGTGAGAACGATAATGAGATAATGTGAGACAGAGCATGGGAGAGAGAATGAGAGAGTATACGAGAGAGAGAAAGAGAGAGGAAGAGAGAAAGAAAAAGAGATGAGAGAGAGAATAAGAGAGAGAGCACGAGAGATAATGCAAGAGAGACAAAGAGAGAGATGAGAGAGAGAAAGAAGATATTGGTCATCGTGTGATATGATAGATATAGACACTTGATATAGGTTATATATATGTATATATATATATATTTTTTTTTTGCATATCCTTTACAGGACATCGCTGCCAACACCAGCATCTTTCAGCTATATGTTGATTTCTTGGCAAGATTACGCTCAGTAGTTTGCCATTGCTTTCTGAGCGGCCAGCTCACATACCCCGTAAGTTACCGATGCGGTTCGAACCACTGCTGATTCTCACCGTCATAACGTCACCGACGAGAGTATACGACATTACGGAGAAAAAGTCATAACCTCTAAGCCACGAAGCCACGAAGCCGGCATATATATATATATATATATATATATATATATATATATATATATATATATATATATATATATATATATATCTGTGTGTGTGAGTGATCCGTGCACACACAGATACAGGATATATATATATATATATATATATATATATATATATATATATATATATATATATATATATAATGCATATGTGCAGCATAGTAGACATATGGTGCTAACTCCACATGTTAGAGCAACCACCGTTGCTTGGATGACGTGGCCAGTGTATGGGACTGGGAGCCCACGTCTGTGTGAGGGGTTCCCCAGTCTGGATGGGTGCTCGAACACATCGCCACCTGGCTTGCTGGCTACACAGTCATAGCCACTCCTACAGTAATGTTGACTGACTTTATTCATGTCTTAATGCGCATGTGGAATACGGTGCTACAACTATATTTTATACACCCATCGGCACTCCGTGGATCTCATATTCTTATATCATAATCTCATCTCATCATCTCATCTCATCATGTCATCATCTCTTCATCTCATCATTTCAACATTTCATCATCTCATCTTCTCATCTCATCATGTCATCATCTCATCCTTTTATCTCATCACCTCATCTCATCATCATTTCTTCATTTCATCATCTCATCTCATAATCTCATCATCTCATCATGTCATCATCTCATCTCATAATCTCATCTCATAATCTCATCATCTCATCTCATAATCACAACCTCTCATAACCTAACCATCTCATCATCTCAACATCTCACCTCATAATCTCGTAATCCCATAATCTCATCATCTCATTTCATCTCATCTTATCCTCTCATCTCATGTTCCTCTTGTACCTTGCGGTGTTGAGGTGAAGCATCAACAGCGGGAGAGTGCCCGTGTATGGGCTTCATGTATCCAGGTTCCTCATGGGCTCTGCTATCCGTGGATACATCGGTGGATAACACCGGCAGCCTTAACTCCCCAAGACACTTCCTGGCACTCGCTTCAGGCTGGATCCACTTAAAAGCCCAGCTCAAGTTTCAACACCCGCCTGGATGCGTATTTGAACTCACGACCACCGTGCCGATAGGCAAGCGTATAGCCACTGATTCCACATGGCTTGTCCTTTGAAGGACATTGCTATCAACACCTTTCTGAGCAAGACGTTAACATTTACGTCCAACTAACCGGTTTTGGGGATAAAATCCTTAACCCGTCACGAGCGCATAGGAAATATAAGTGCTAGGCCGCTCTTATCCTTTCGCCCATGTCACTGCTATATTGTAACAACATAAAATAGTAAATCCATCCGCCAGACTGCATATTCGTATACTGGCTAGAGATATTTACGAGTGTTTCATAAACTGGGGAATCTAGAAATCTGTGCGCTCCATGCCGTCATCAATAAAAAGGAAATATTTGAAATTGATAGTTTATCAATGACGTACGTCGGAAAATCACGGCTGCCTAAAACACGAAGTTAGTTTCCAATAGTGTTTGCTTCTATTGTCTCCGATTACCGCTGGTGTTTTTTTTTTTTTTTTGGTCGTGTTCACTCATGCGTGACGCACGTGAGAGAAAGCGTGAGAGTGAATGCAGTTGCGTGTGCTGGCTGGCAGTGAGTAGCGCGCGAGGTGTGGCGCGGGAAATATCGTGACTACAGCAGTCGCTTCCAGGCCAACGGTCAGATTGTGTCACGTATGAATGGCTGTCTGTAGTAAGGCGATTTTAATATGTCCTTTGTGTGCTGGGGTAGGCGCTGGCACACGTGACCGATATTGTTTGGCAGATTGGATACCTGCGCTGTGTTGGTGCTCCATGAGGAAGACTGGTATATCGAAACGCTTTCGAATCATTTCCACGGCAAATAATTATTTATTCCTACAATGATTATTGCTAATGCAATTAATTCGTAATTTTTTAGCGTCTGTCTGTTGCGCTGTTTGTCTGTCCAAATGTATGTATGTCTATCGCGCTGTCTGTCAGTCTGTAGGAAGGTAGATATGTGTGTCTGTTTTATTGTATGTTTGGAAGTGCGTGTATATATATATATATATATATATATATATATATATATATATATATATATATATATATATATATGTGTGTGTGTGTGTGTGTGTGTGCGTGTGTGTTTGCGTGTGTGGGTGTGTGTGTGTGTGTGTTTGCCAACAATAACGAAACAAAACATCTAATAAATGAAGAAGAAGAAGAAGAAGAAGAAGAAGAAGAAGAAGAAGAAGAAGAAGAAGAAGAAGAAGAAGAAGAAGAAGAAGAAGAAGAAGAAGAAGAAGAAGAAGAAGAGTAACAACAACGACAAATAAAATATGAACGAGATCAAGAGGTTGAGGAGTAATCTGTTTAAAGATCTTACATCCAGAAAAGAGCTCCAAAGACCGATTAAAAGATGCCTACTGTTTGGGTTAACATTTAAATTTGGTTTGCATTAACATACTTATCACAAAAAATGTTCTATGTTTACTCAAACCAAAACACAGTAATTCAACCCCAAATATCCGTAACGCCTTGGGTTACACTTCTCCAAGCACTTGCACAATGCCACCTAGTGTTTCAAATTTACGCACATTTTCGTGTAACTCCTCCGTTAGGTTTGATAAAACTGACATAAATAGTATATTACCTGTAGCCTGCATCTGTCCCTGGGCATAATCTGATATGCTCATCATTCGTCCCGAACTTAAGTAAATACACACAACCAGGTACCGGGGCTAATTTATCCCAAGCTGGCTGACGCTGCATGATGAGCTGGATGCAGGAAGTGGGCAGGTAATCCAAGAAACCACCGTGCCAAGCAGAAAACATATGTTGGGAGCGTCCATTGCAACCAGCGCTGATCTTCTGTGCATGTATGCATTATAATTAAATTTCAGAACTGATCTGGAAACACTCCAGTTTTGTCTCCTAGGTGAAGTTGTTCCATGAATTATCTCCTCCCCATTTGAGTGGATAATGGAGAACTTCTTTCCAGCTACTTCTAGATGTTTCTACTAAGTACGTGAAAAGGATAAGAATGGAGTTAACTATATCCTGTAGTTTGTTGATGTCTCTTGAGGCTCTTCTGGACGGTCTGGTCATGATTATGTGGAGTACGTTGGTCGACGGTTAGACAGCTGTGTGGTCTCGTCCTGGAAGCTGCTTAGTGGTTAGTATGTGTGTTTGCTAGCGCGGTGGTGATGGGTTCGGAGCCCTCTCTTGGAGTCCGGGAGATGTTTTAAAACACTGAGCTGGACTCTCAGGTTGAACCAGTCTAGGAGGAAATGTTTGGGGAAGTAACGGCTGTACTGTGTGATGTTTATCCACGTCACATTTGGGGAGTTAAGGCTTGGAGGTGTGATATTTATCCACGTCACATCCAGGGAGTTAAGGCTGGCAAGCGTGATATTTAACAACGTCATATCCGGGGAGTTAAGGCTGGCAAGCGTGATATTTATCCACGTCACATCCAGGGAGTTAAGGCTGGCAAGCGTGATATTTATCCACGTCACATCCAGGGAGTTAAGGCTGGCAAGCGTGATATTTAACAACGTCATATCCGGGGAGTTAAGGCTGACTAGAGTGATATTTATCCACGTCACATCCGGGGAGTTAAGGCTTGCAGGCATGATATTTATCCACGTCACATCCCGGAAGTTAAGGCTTGCAGGCGTGATATGTATCCACGTCACATCCGGGAAGTTAAGGCTTGCAGGCGTGATATGTATCCACGTCACATCCAGGGAGTTAAGGCTCACCAGTGTGTTATTTAACCACGTCACATCCAGGGAGTTAAGGCTGACTAGAGTGATATTTATCCACGTCACATCCAGGGAGTTAAGGCTGACTAGAGTGATATTTATCCACGTCACATCCGAGGAGTTAAGGCTGACTAGAGTGATATTTATCCACGTCACATCCGAGGAGTTAAGGCTGACTAGAGTGATATTTATCCACGTCACATCCAGGGAGTTAAGGCTGACTAGAGTGATATGTATCCACGTCACATCCGAGGAGTTAAGGCTGACTAGAGTGATATTTATCCACGTCACATCCGAGGAGTTAAGGCTGACTAGAGTGATATTTATCCACGTCACATCCAGGGAGTTAAGGCTGACTAGAGTGATATTTATCCACGTCACATTCGGGGAGTTAAGACTGTCCGGCATGATTTGTATCCAGGTCAAATCCAGGGGGAGGGGGAGTAAAGGCTGGCCGGTGGGGGGGGGGGATGCTCAACCAGGTCACTTACAGAGAGGCCATTAGTCTATAAAACTGTGGGACTAACTTCATAACCCCAGTAGTCTACCATCTGCAATTACGATCCTTTTCTTACCTCTTACTTGTGTTATTGTCTTGCTATGGGCTGCTTACCTCTGAGGTGTATTGGGTATGTGGTAAAAACGTAACATAAGAGATCCCTTTACCACACCCTCTTGACGGACTTTTGTGTTGGCATTCTGGCAGCGGCATTATGCATGGAATACCTGTGCGGGCTGTTGGCTTGTCGAGCCTCCTGTCTGTTCCACTTTTCACATGGGGCAGTGAGGGGCATTTTGTGTGATATTCGCTGACACAGGAACGGAACATAATGGGGGTTGGGTGGGGGGGGGGGGGGGGGGCTGTGCCGTGAAGTTGGAACTGAGACTAACTAACACCTCATAACATACCACACCGCCATGCGTATTGGGTATATGGTAAAAAGGTACGGTAAACAGTCCCTTTACCTCACCACCAAGTTTATAGGGTATGTGGTAAAAAGGTAACATAAACGATCCTTTTACCACACCTCCGTGAGTATTGGGCATATGGTTCTAAACCCCCCCCCCCCCCCCGCCATAATTTCCATGACTTCTTTTTCCATAAAATCTCCTCTATTAAGATTGATGTAGCAATGACAAACAATAAACCATATAGAGCATTGCATGCGTAAGAGGAAAGAGTGAGTTATCACACCAGATATCTGAGCACATAAATCTTAATAATTACAATAAATAAACCGTACAATATAAATAATGAAAGTACAGCCAAATTAATATTTAATGAATATTGTTTCATGTAAGTCAGTAAGAATAATAACGGTGTCAAAATTCATCCTTGCCGTACTCGTGTGTTTATTTCAAATGTATTAGTCAATTGTCAGTAGCGGTATAGATAACATAACAGTAAACTAAAGGTCTCTGTTACATGCACGATGGGAAGTCAATAAGGAAGTCACAAATGGCTGTAGGAAAATAACTAAATATGATAACAACTTGAAACCAGTTTATTTTTATGTATACATTGTCCCTTTATTTCTCAACATAATTTCCACCAACATTGATGCACCTATCCCATAGTTTTATGAGTCTTCCCAAACAGGCTGCATAGAACTACGTGCTCTGTTTTCTAAACCACGTTTTCACTTCACATTCAACTTCGGCTTTATTCGCGTAATGTCTCCCACCAAGGTGGGATTTCAGTGGACTACAAAGGTGGAAATCGCCAGGGGCTAAGTCGGGGCTGTAAGGAGTATGTTCCATAACTTCCCACCTTAGTTGGTTAATTGTCTCCTGACTTAATCGAGACGTATGTGGTCTGGCATTGTCATGAAGAAGCAACACAACCTCTAGTCAGCAGTCCTGGACGTTTTCTTCGAATTGCATCATAAAGCATCGATAGAACCTCACAGTACTTCTTCTGCGTTCATCAGGAGATATTTTTTTGTGTGGACATGATTGCATTGTGCCTGTTTACAGCAGAGCTGCGTTCTTGCGCCGTTAGGCCGACATATCCGACTTCTGCCGGCATTTGTTGATGGGGTTAACTTTCCCGAGGGTTTCTTAGGACGTTTGACTCTCACTGTTGTGGTGTTATCCCCCAGCCCATTTAGAACAGCCGAAGACATCCTGGTCAGCCCTCAAGGGAAGGCAGGGGCAGACCATGGGCATTCTCTGCCATCAAAGGAGGCTTCCATAATTGCAGAGTCGACACATAGCGCTCTGGTACTTGGCTCACCCAAGGAATCGTCACGTCCTGCACATGGCTGCTTAGCCTCACTTCCGTACATTGGGCCTTCTAGTCACCACAGGCTGTTTCTCCGGAACCAGAAGAATGCAGTCTGCAGATGACATCCACACAGTGAGCTGTCGTTTCAGACTTTCCATGTAATGGATTTGCTATCCTAACAATATTCCATTTCGTGCCACTAGGACACTTTTTCCACCTTTGATGACGCCCACACAGTGAGCTTTCGATTCAGACTTTCCACTTAATGGATTTGCTAGCCAAGCAATATTCCATTTAATGCCTCTAGGATGCTTTTGCTACCGACATACCTGTGGTATGAAGTGTGGCAATCTAAGTACTTCTTCATCCAACTTTAGATATCAACCTGAATGTAGTTAAAGTAAGTTGCAGTCAACTTGAGCTTGTTGATATCTCTATAGAGCTTGTTCTCACATGAAGCAGGCGTGGGCCAAAATATCTTTCTCTGTTCTGCATATATTGGGCACTCCTGCAGCAAATGTTTAGCTGTCATTTTACCAGTTCCACAGTTACATTCATCGGTATCTCCTATCTTTAGTTTATTGAACAAGTGGTATTTCAGCCTTTTACGTCCTGTGTGGAGTCTGAAGATTGCCACTTATTCGAGTTTGTAATATGCATTGTCCTTCTGATTGGCTGGATGCTCTGATTCCCATTTGGTTCTATAAGTGCTTTTAATAAACCTCTTTGCCTCATTATAGGTTATGTCTTTGTCAGACTGAGGTAGTTGTCCGTCCTCTTTTGCTAGTCTGTCAGCCTCTTCATTTCCAGGTATACTACAATGTGATGTGATCCATTGTTTTACAACTTTTTTTTTAAATTATTATTTCTGGCATAGTCCATGGAGTGCTCATCTTAGGTCTGCTAGTTCTGTGCTGTTTTTGCTCTTCAGTATTGAGATAGCTGACTTTGCATCTGTGAAGATAGCTATTTGCTTCTCTGTATTTTCCCCCATCAAGAGCATTTCTGCTGCAGTTTTCAAAGCCCCTGCCTCTGCTTTGAAGTTACTTGAAAATTTGTCAGTTGCCACTGACTGTGGATTTTTTTTCACTCCATTTTCTAAATTTAGGAGAATTCCTCCTCCTTCATTTTCTATTGAATTTTTGGCTGACCAATCTGTATATGCATGGGTCCAATTGCTGCTTGGGTAATGTTCTTTTATGTAGTTTAGGGTTATGTTTCTTTTTTCGGTTTTATTCTGAGTGTTCTTTTTCTCAATACCAGGAATGTTTTCTATCATCTCAGGCAGTTGCTGCTGTCTCCAAGCTGGGAACTTGTGTGCATTGTAAATGGTATTGACTGTTGATATGTTAAGTATAGGATCTGCCCTAATCTTGCGTTGTGCGGTTTCTACAAAGTTGCTACGCTTCAGTCTTCCCTTTCCAAAACCAGTGAACCTTTTTATACATGGGGTGGTCTGTCAATCTCAGAATTCACATTGTCACTTTGCTTCTTGAAATTGGTTAAAAGCACTCCTTGGCAATCCCAGAACACTGTCAGCATAACCTTCCCTGCTGATGGAGTAACCTTGAATTTTTGGACACAAGGTGAAGAAGGATGTTTCCATTGCACTGAAGCACACTTTGATTCGAGCTGATAGTCAGCATAAACAGGAAGCATGTCTTTATGAATGTCCTTTGCAGGCAGTCCTTTTGCTCACAAAAAACGCAAAACACCACGTTGCTCTTTGGTTGTACATTCTGTAAGTACAGTGGTCATTTTGTTTATGCGCTGCGCATGTGCATGAGACACCTAACGCCACATGACATCCCGGAATATAAATTTCGATGTTGCTGTCACTTAATGACACCTGTGGAAAACACTAACTACATTTACCTGCCATCCCACAGAACTGTGTGACTTACTTATTGACTAGCCCTGGTATAATACGCTTTGGGTATATAAAGCCTGACATATATATTTATAGACCAAACGCAACTCAGTGGCTGATGTGGTCGTTATCACATCTATGTTACAGTTGCCACTTTTTAACTCTGTTTACGCCATTTCATATCATGCTCACGCCCTTACCATATCTAACTTTACCTTTCTCTGTTAGATTATTGCTATATTT
Organism: Cepaea hortensis; assembly: GCA_963921405.1. Classification (NCBI taxonomy): domain Eukaryota; kingdom Metazoa; phylum Mollusca; class Gastropoda; order Stylommatophora; family Helicidae; genus Cepaea; species Cepaea hortensis. The sequence goes on from OY992897.1 coordinate 54,584,004, forward strand.
GGCTTCGCAATCCCGTTTATTCACGTGAGCAAACGCGGCTGCCCGAGAATCCTACTTCAGATGGCCAACCTGTGGATCTTGCTGATGCTATTAACGCCCTTAGAGAGATGCGGAGAGCTGAAGGCTTTGACGCTAGTGAATCTACTTTGTTGTCCAGAAAGAGAGACGGGAGTAAGAATTTCCACAGCCAGACACGAGGGGCACATCGGGTGAATGAGAGGCCTCGTCATCCCACACAGAATGCGAACTATTAGATGCCGGACCTGATGCATATGTTGTTGTGGGGAAGGGTCTGAGAACATGTGAACAAGCAAGGAGTGCATGGGTGATACCCCAATAGGTACTAATTAACTAACTCCAAGTTTTGAATAAGGTTGTACTCTGTTATTTATAGTATATGCGTTGTTATTATGTATTATCGTAATTTATTTTAATTACGCCTGTTTTAGCTGCTCTTGAAGAGGATCGTTAGGACGGACACGTCGGATTTGTGTGTTGTTGATTTATTTGTTTGTTCCGTATTTCGGTAACGTTATTTTATTATTACAAGGTTTCTTTATTTTGCGTATTCATTTCCCCCACTACAATATATGTACACGTGGCCTTTGTTCGTTTGTAAGGGATGTACATGTGTCTGTGCTTTTTTCTCTTTCTCTGCAGGATCTACACATTCAAATTTATTTTAATTTACATTGTAATATTCTGCTTGGTCTCTGCTGACTTGTTAATTCCTTTTATTTTTATTCTGCATGTCATTATGAAATTGCTGTATTGTTGTGACACATTTAATTGGGCACCTATGTTTGCCCATTATTTCGAAGAAATCCGTGCACAGTTTATAGCGCTTTTTTAGCGTTGTTCTTTACTTACAAACACAGTCTTTTTCATTTGTCTCTCAAGACTATTATTGCATCTCACAAAGAATCAAACCCCGGCATTGTAGGTTTGTATGCCCATCCCTTAATTTAATGACACAAGACAGATATAATGCAACCGGTGGCATGTAAGCCCGGTCTGGAAGCAGAGTTCTCTTGGAGCGTCTGAGAGCTAACACTTGAAGACATACGACATCGGGTATTTAGCCCACACGATTCTAATGTCGTCATCTGCCACTGGATGGCTGAGATAAGTACTTCCTGAGCGGCTCAACAGCTGGTCCCGTCTGGTTGTCGGTACCTGATCTATAACCTCCGCTTCCCGTGCCAGGCACAACATCTCATGACACTGACCTAGCCAAGCATATAGACTTAATCTGATCAAAACCTGTCGGTTGTAAATCCTCATGACCTGGGAGCTTGCGATTACCCCCCTTAGATTCCTGCTATTCCAAGTCATTTTTCTGTTTCTTTACATTTATCCACTCCAACTTAAGTTGTTGCATTAATCCACTCCAAATTAAGTTGTTACATTAATCCACTCAAACTTTAAGTTGTTACATTAATCCACTCCAACTTAAGTTGTTACATTAATCCACTTCAACTTAAGTTGTTACATTAATCCACTCCAACTTAGGTTGTTACATTAACCCACTCCAACTTAAGTAGTTACATTAACTCACTCCAATTTAAGTTGTTACATTAATCCACTCCAACTTAAGTTGTTACATTAATCCACCCAGAATTAAGTTGTTACATTAACCCACTCCAACTTAAGTTGTTGCATTAATCCACTCCAACTTAAGTTATTACATTAACCCACTCCAACTTAAGTTGTTACATTAATCCACTCCAACGTAAGGTGTTACATTAATCCACTCCAAATTAAGATGTTACAATAATCTACTCCAACTTAAGGTGTTACATTAATCCACTCCAAATTAAGTTGTTACATTAATCCACTCCAACTTAAGGTGTTACATTAATCCACTCCAAATTAAGTTGTTACATTAATCCACTCCAACTTAAGTTATTACATTAACCCACTCCAACTTAAGTTGTTACATTAATCCACTCCAACGTAAGGTGTTACATTAATCCACTCCAAATTAAGTTGTTACATTAAACCACTCCAACTTAAGGTGTTACATTAATCCACTCCAAATTAAGTTGTTACATTAATCCACTCCAAATTAAGTTGTTACATTAATCCACTCCAAATTAAGTTGTTACATTAATCAA